>CM028352.1:10153699-10391147 GCA_016618105.1 Dendrobium huoshanense
AACTCAATAGGCTATTCATTAATAGATTTGATAAGATTTGTTCAGTTAACAAGCAAGTAGCTTGATAGTATTACTCATTAATATATTTGATAAGGCTCATTTGGTCATCTAATGAACTGAGCTCAAACCAAACTCAAACATTCATAATTTTAAATGGACTATGCTTGAACAGTACTATGAAGACTCCATCTCAAGCTTATACATGGTTTTGGCAAACATGTTCATACTTAATCAAGCTCTTGTTCGGCTCAACTCAGTTCATTTGCAAACCAAATATCTAGCATGATATTCAAAAGCTGAATGGACATATCCATGGTATTCACACACACTGTATTCACCTATTACAAGTACCGCATATAACATAGGATTTACATTATTACATGTATTACAAGTAACGCACATCATACAGGATTTATTCTAATTGAATGTTCTATATATGATAGTAATGAAAAACAAAAGAGTGAGGATTATCTATCGAATAGCCTTTTAATGATTTCATTATAGTATGAAATTGTTATGCTATACCCTCAAATTATTATTCCATCCATCAATAGAGACAAAAAAAAAAACCACATCAAGATATTTTAAAAATGATTGCCAAGGAGACAATACGAACAAAAGTTGAAAGCAAAAAATAAATAAAATGGGACGCTAAATGAGTCAATATGTCTGATGCTGCTTAAATTTAGAGGACTCTTTTATGAGATTGCCAGGAATCGTCAACTGGTAGCATAATTGCTAGTTTCATAATAACAAATCCTAAATCAACATAATATCTAGACAATGTTAAATAATTGCATAAATAATTAGCTTCAAATATGTTGTTCAAAACATAACAAATATATAAAATGATGTTTTATAAAGGAATATGAAAGAAAAAAAAAATCAATTTTAAACTTACCTCCAAGTTCATTATTCCTCCCTTTCTTTTGCAGATCATAAACAAAATCCACAATTCTCTTCTGTTCGGCAGAACTAAAAACTCCAGTGTGCAATTCAAGACCCTTCAAAATATTCACTATCTTTCCACCTATCCTCTCAAGGCAAACAAAATCCTTCTTCCTTTTCACGCCTTTAAATCTGATTCTCTCTCTATCCTCTCTGGATAGAATGGTTTTCGTAGGATTCACCTCCACCTTCTCCTCTTCCACTAAGCCATCCATATTCTTCATCTCCTTCTTTTCGATTTCATCTTGTTGAGCAATATCAGCCCAAGACATGCCCGCTTTGAACGATTCCCGCTCTCGGTCTGTATCCCAATCCGTAGATTCGATATGATCGCAGCCATCTGTTGAGCTCCTAGCAAACTCTTCAACGCTGCCGGTTAAAACCAAACGTTCATCCTCTACATTTACGACTGATCCCTCCAGGTTTACGTCGACCTCCTCAGCCTGGTGGTCGCTGCGATTCGAGTCATGTCCTGCACAAACAAGAGATCCATGACAATCACATCACACACAAAAAAAAAAAAAAAACTTGCGTGATAAATAACGCGAAGAAGGGCGAAAAGAAACCCTAGATTCTGATGGGAACCTGTATTGAGCGATCGGATTCGGCCACGAAGAATGTCGGCGCAACCCTCGCAGAGGTCCTTGGTAAGGAATGGCAGCCAGGTACTGAGGAATTCTTCAGCAATCATGAGGTCGGAAGCACTAAAACGCTGAAGAAAGCGATCCGAATCCATCTCCCTCGCTTTCTCTAAACTCTCCTTCTTTTTCCTTCGTAATCTTTTTGTATCGTTAAAGAATTTATAGACGGTTTTGAGGAGCAACCGCACAAAAACGTGCTATACCGCACAAAAACGAGTTATTTAAGGTAATGAGAGAAAATTTTAGGCTTTCTGTCGTAAGATCAGTTTTTTTTGGTAATAGATTTGTTTGGATTCCGTTGGATTTTTTGTTTCTTTATAATAAATGTTTTTTTATTCTGAAACTAAAATATTTTTAATTTTCGAAAATACAAAAAATAGTTAGACATATTTTGAAAATATCTCTAAATAAGTGTTTCGATTACTTAATTATATTAATAGGACAAATTAAATATTAATTATGATGCTTAGATATTAATAAGATGAGTTAAACATCAATTAGTGATATAATTAAGTTTATTACTGGTTTTTAAGAATTTTATTAATTAGAAAGGTATCAATAATAAAAATTATACTTATAAACTATTTATTAATATTAATAAAGAAATTCAATATGTATACTTCCAAAATCTATCATTCTTGTTTATAAATTTATATATATATATATATATATATATATATATATATATATATATATATATATATATATATATATATATATATATATATATATATATATATATTTTTTTTAATTTTGTTATGCCCTTCTATGATTGAATATTTTAATTTTATATTGAAAGAGCGAGCTAGGTGTTAGTTATATAAAAGGCTATTTGATTGTAATCATTAGTTTTTTTTTTTTTAAAGAAGGTAATTTACTCTAGAAAAGATAAAAATACAATCATCTAAAGAGGATAATGTGAACATCTTCAAAAGGAAATAAGAAACTACAATGGAGCAAACACCAAAATAAAAGGAGATATGACCGAATTCAGGCTTAGGTATAAGCGAAACACTGCAATCATCCAAACGTTAGACCCGGGCCCTCCAATGGGCAAGTAACAAGCCAGAAAAATCAAACAATTGAAACACAAACAAAGAGCAGCAAGAATCCGCTAGCAGTGGTTGCCAACAAGCCATACGATCAGATGAAAGCATGTTCTCCTCATCATTGCCCTTGCAAAAAATCTCAGCCCCACCAACCAAGCCAGCAAAAAAGAAACGCAAATCCAAATCCAAAGAAACGTGCAACCAATTAGCCACAACATCCAAACAAAAGAAACCTTATTTGGATTTCCTGCGATGATGATTACCCCTAACCAATGAAAAATCATTTCTCATAAGAGGATACACCTGCAACTTATAAGCTTCACGAATACCCCAGACGAATAAGCAAAGACAGCTTGATCCCCGTCCAAATTAATAGGGGAAACATTCAACCAATATGAATGGTCCACATAGCAGTCTCTAAACTTGCTCAATTGAGCTTGCAAAGCAACATTGGAAATAAGTGTCACCGGCACATCAACAACTTGAGCAGACGTAAGAGCCTCCACAGATGTACCCGAAACAGTTACAGGAGAAGCATCAGTAGACCCACCAAAATCAATGGATATATTATCTACAACCATATTAACACCACATTGACCCTCAACATTATCCACCAAAAAATTCACCAGAACCACAATTACTAGGGAAATCCTCACCAACAATAGGAGTAGCAGGCGCACAAGCTCCCTCCAACACAATAGCATCAGCACAAATCTCGGAGCAAACTGCAGGAATCAGATCCTCCATTGAGACCTCCAAAGGAGGAACCAAAGAATCCACAGCTGCTGAAGCGAAAGCCGCATCCACAGGCCCTACCACACAATCAAAAGGTTGAATGCCAACAACAAGGGCATCCACAATATCAATATTATTCAAAACAGGTTTAGGCACTACCCCACAAAGCAAAAGCTGAATGTCATCAACATGGCCATCCACAAGATTAACATTATTTTAAAAAGGTTCAATAGCCTCATTCAAAACAGAATGAGCTAAAGCTAAATGGGGATGAAGGATTTTGCATTCAGATTTAGAGTGCCCCAAAGACTTGCAATGTGAGCAATAACAGGGAAAATCCTCAATCACAACCGGTTGTATATACTCTATAGTTTTCGAACTAACCCACACCCTATCAGGATAGGATTTCATAACATCCAGCTCAACTAGTACACGAGCCAGTGAAGGCCTAGAGCAAGACGACGTAGCGTGATCAATCTTAAGAGGTCGACAAAACATAGAACCTAAGCCATGCAAAATCTACAAGGAGAAGAGATGGGGTCGAAGGTTAGAGAAAGAAATTCATATGGGAATAATGTGTGATCCAATCTCCACATCAAAGGTTGGCGTCCACTTAAATATCATCATGTAATAATTATTGACAAAATAAAAGCGGTGAGCAAACACACGGCAGTAGTGTAGGTCATTAACAAGTTTGATTAACACATGTCTGGGATTAAGAACAGTAACATAAAACTCGCCATTGAGCTTAAGGTTAAAATTTTTTTTTGAATACCCTCAAGCGACGGTCTACACGAAGGGAATTCGCCTACCAAAGCAAACTCAAAAGGAGTCGCTAACGCTAAAATTTCAGCTTCCGAAATCCACAACGATGACAAACCACGGAAGGAAGCTATTTTGAGATCTGGGAAAAGAGAGGGGGAAGAACCATTAGATAAAGCATCATGGAAAGACTTCGAAGAAGATTTGCCAGCCAAAATACTAGGATCAACCAAGCGCTCGCCCGCGATCGACAAAAACGACATGGAGAAACCAACCAAAAGAAAATGCAAAGAAAGTTTAAGAAGAAATCAGAAAGAGAGAAATTAGAACTTCCCTGAGAGGAGAAGAACCACCAGCGGCCACAAAAAGGGCAGCGGAGAACGGAGCTCATATCGAGATGCAAACCTTAATATAGCACCCAGAGCGCATGACGAGAGATGATAGATTGTAATCATTAGTTGTATAAAGTAAATCAAATGTCAGGGTTTGAAAAATTTTAGGTATTTGATTGAAAGAAAAATAAATATATAGTATTGTTTTAAGAATTTGCAATCCTTATTATTGTCTTTTAGTTGAATTTGAAATTCATTAAAATTTAAAATTGGGCAAATTTTGAATTCTTTATACTTGGCGGGAATAACTTCCTTCCATCCTAGCTTCCTTCATCCATGACTTCCTCAATCACATTTTTCTACTCTTCCCATCATTTTTTTTTCTTTCCTCCTTGAGCTATCCCATTACAATTTTCTCTTCTACGCCCAATTATCTCATTATGTTTTCCTCTTTTTGCAAGTGATCAAGTTATGTTTTTCTCTTCATCCCTAAGTGATCTTGTCAAGCTTTCCACTTCTTCTAAAATCTATCCCCATAATATATATCCTATTTCTAGTGATCCATTAGTGCATCTTAGGTGTTTTGTCTTTTTCAATTATTATATATTAATTTTTATTAGTTTCAACCAAACATAAAAAAGTAATTATCTAAATTTTAAATACATTTTATTCCAATTAAGGTGTATTTAAAATTCTCATGAATTTTAAATACTTTAATTTCAGCCAAATAGCTTATAAATTAATAAGATTTGAGAGTTACACATGAAATAATCTCATAAATAAATTTAAAATTTTATTAAATTTATTAAAATTTAGTCTATATTTAGGTTTGTAAGGAAATCTAAACATTAACTTTCTTTCCATTATTCATGCCATGCTTTTAATCAAAGTAATTTAACTATTAGCAATCAAAGTAGGGATTCAGGATGTAGGAGGAAAAGTTGTGAAGAAAAGCTAATTTGAAGAGAGGAAAAATTGGGTATGAAAATTAGGCATAAGACTCTATATGTTTGGAGGAATTATTCTGTGCGGACATCAGATGGTACACAGCGGTACTGAGCACCGATACCAAGCAAAAAATTGACATGACATGTTTTGGTTGGTCTTCGAACACCATCCAGACACCGTCCGGGTACCGCACAGAATAATTTTTTCTATATTTGATGTATTTCTTAAAGATTCTATAAAGCCTTAGCTTTATAAAGCTCCAAGGAAGTCTCCCATATATAATATCCTCTTATATGATTTTATATATTATTTACATTGTTATTTAATATATAGCTTTAGCACTATAAGGAAAGAAAAAATAAATGGGGGAGGGAGATTTTTACTATTGCCGTTGTAATGATTGAAAGTCTCTTTAATTGCTCCATATTCTATTGAGATTACAAATAGAAATATATTTTTTAATAAAAATAATAAAGCTTTTTCGTTTAATATTTATATGATAGTGATGAAAACTCAAAATTTTCCAACTTTGGACAACAACAATAATGACAATCAAATTCCCCTTCAATGATGGAAACAAAAACACGTTTCAATTTGGGAAAATTGTCAAATTTTTAATTTTTTAATAAAATTATTATTCTTATTCTGCATCATAAATGCATCAAATATTTCAGTTCATTCAATCTTTTATAGGCCTTTGCTAGCTTAACTTCCTCTATTTTAAGGATTGTTTGAGTTCTATCCTCTCTCTTCAAAAGGAAAGGTGCGGAGTGTGGACCATCCGCACAAGTACAGGGTACCAAGCGGTACCCAGTGGTACCCAGCAGTACCGAGTGGTACATAGCTGAGTACCCTATACTTGTGTGAGGACGGTTCTCTCCGTCCGCACTCCGCACCTTATAATCTCTTTTGAAGACTAGGAAAATTCTACACCACTGATTTCATGAAAATTTCAAATTATTATGTAATTTCTTTCTTGACACTATTCTGATTCTCCCTCAATAGAATGATTTTGTTTGGATTAGCTTTCTTACTGCTTTCTAAAGCAGTTTTTAGTGTAAAAAATTTTTAGTTCAAAAAAATTTTATACTGAAAATTTACTTTAGAAAGCAGTAAGAAAGCTGTCCCAAACGAAATCTATATGTAACCTTGAACTTATCAAATTTATTGCATCCAAAACGACGGTAAACTTTGTATTTGTGGTTGTTGTTTATCTTTCTATGAACATTTATTTGTTCATCATATCTAACTCCTTAGCAACTCAACTTGAACATTTCTCTTTTTATATTTTCAAACACCTATCATTTTTATTTGTTTCATGCTACTTGAACAAGTAGATAACAAATAAATTCACCATTAACACCTATCATTATAGTAATGACATTATCTACTTTGTGCGCGTCCTTAAGAGTGTTAGAGAAGTTTTTGGACCATGCTAAAGCTGGTTTCCTATATGTATCTTATATCGAAAAAATTTTACGTGGGTCAATCCAGGTGTGTTACGTCATCTTATACACAGTGCATTGAGTGACGTGGCGCATCTGGATTAGCCTTCGGTTTTGACCGGACTCTAAACGTAATAATCTCTCATCTTAGTTCTCCCATCCTTGATCTTTTAGCACTTACGATTTCAACCATCTTTATTATTATTATTGCAAGAGGCCTTAATAAAAGTCACGAATTAATATAAATTTTGAAATATTTCAAAGTAGATGAAGTTTTATTTGCCTGAATCATTTAAATTTAATGAATTGACATGCATATCATGAATTTCCCATATGAAGAAGCTCAACTTTTGTTTATGAAATTCTATATATGTCGACTGGCTCTTAAAAATTAAAAGAATTCATTCAATTAAGGAAAGTCTTTTAAGTGTAAAAAGATGTTAACTTTTGTTTTAAATACTCGATCGTTAATGATTTGAAAAAACTTGACTGATTTGCATATGATGTTGGGTGAGGATGGGTGTTAAACAAACCAATTCTTTGAGAAGGCCATGAAGCATTGCCGTTGATCTACTTTTGATTGAGATTTTTTTTATTTTAGGCTTAATTTGGGGAGAAATTATTCTGTGCGGAGACCGGATGAAGCTCTATATCCGGAGGCAAATCAAGTGCAGCCATGTTAGAGGTACTGAGTCACGGTTCCAAGCATTACCGAGCTGCGGTACCGAGCTAAGAGGTGATATGGTGCATTCCAGTTGGTCTCCGGACGGCATTCAATGTCCGTACAAAAAAACTTTTCTAATTGGGATAGTTTTTTAATTGCTTTTTAAAATAGATTTTTGGTACAAAAAATTTTAATACTAAAAAATTGTTTTAAAAAGCAAATATAAAGCTGTCTCATATAAAGCCTTAATGTCTGTGTGAATTAAAGAATGGGATATTAGATTGATTGTTAAAGACTCTGTGTAAGGCTCCTGAGGTGAGGTGGAATATGAAATGAATGGTCTTTATGTTGTTCACGTTTTAGCTCTTTTTCTTAAACTATTTTTACTAAATGATATGAGCTGATATTGCATATCAACAAAGGTTTAGAAATTTTTTACTAAAAATTGTTTTAGAAAACAATGAAAAAACTATCTCAAAAAAATCTAAGCATTACAGAAGCAACCGTCAGCCAACTGAAATAACATGCATATAAATTTCTAACAACTTATTGAAATATTAATGATTACATGATAACTTCATTGATAATAAGGTTCAAAAGTAACATTAATAATTACAAGTCCAGCTGAGGTCATAAAAGATCATTCAATACATAATCTTCCAAAAACTAACTTAAATGATAACAAGGATTGTTAAGGAAGCTCTTGGTTGTTACTTCAGCTTCGTTTGAGATGGTTTTTTTATTGCTTTTTAAAGCATAAGCTATTTTAAGAAGCTGTAAGAAAATAATTTCAAACAAAGCCTTATGTCATATGTTGTGTGTTCACCTCTGTCCGGCATTGTAAATTTCAAATACAATATATTCCAATTAAGGTGCATTTGAAATTCTCATGAATTTTAAATACTTTCAGCCAAATAACTCATAAATTAATAAGATTTGAGAGTTACACGTGAAATAATCTCATCAATAAATTTAAAATTTTGTTAAAGTTTTTAAAATGTAGTTAGGAAATATTAGGAATGGCCTTTCTTTATTAGATTTAAACGAGAATTTGACCTTTAATGGGACATAATGGAGAAAAAAGATTCATGTAGCCGACCCCACGTAGTGGGATAAAGGCTTGTTGTTGTTGTTGTTGTGTATTAAAATTTAGTATATATTTTGGTTTGTGTGGAAATCTAAACATAAACATTGTTTCCATTATTCATGCCATGATTTTAATCAAAGTAATTTGACTATTAGCAATCAAAGTTGGGATTTAGGATGTACGAGGGAAAGTTTAATTTGTGAAGAAAAGATAATTTGAAGAGAGGAAAAGTGGGTATGAAAATTAGGTAGAAGACTCTATTCTCTTAATTGAAAGATTATTCTATGAGGACATCATCCAGATACCAACTAGAATGTGTCACGTCATCCCTTGCTCGGTACTGATAACGTGGCACATTCTTGTTGATCTCCGGACGGCGTTCTACGTCCTGTCTCCGCACAGAATAATTTTTCCTATGCTCGAGATATTTCTTAAAAAATATTCTATAAAGCCTTTGTTTTATAATGCTCCAAGGAAGTCCCACGTATATAATCCCCCCTTATATGATTTTATATATTATTTACATTGTTCTTTAATATATAGCTTTGATACTATAAGGAAAGAAGAAATAATTTGTGGAGGGAGATTTTACTATATTGCCGTTTTAATGATTGAAAGTCTCTTTAATTGCTCCATATTATAGGGAGATTAAAAATAAAAATATATTTTTTTAAAGCTTTTTCTTTTCATATTTATATGATAGTGATGAAAACTCAAAATTTTCCAACTTTGGACAACAACAACAATGACAATCAAATTCCCCTTCAATGATGGAAGCAAAAACACATTTCAATTTGGGAAAATTGTCAAATATATATATTTTTTAATAAAGTTGTTATTATAATAAAGAATGGTCATTCCTAATATTTTCTAACTAAGTCTTTTTAGGTCTACCCCTATCTTTCTTAACACAAGTCAAATCTAATATCTCTACTCTCCTAACCGGGTCATCGGAAGGCCGCCTTTTTATGTGACCAAACCATCTAAGGCGACTCTCTCTAATCTTATCTTCTACTGGAGCTACTCCAACCTTTTCACGTATATGCTCATTTCGTATCCTATCTCTAAGGGTAAAGCCACTCATCCACCTGAGCATCCTCATCTCTGCCACACTTAACTTAGTATTTTGCTTTTCTTTTAATGGCCAACATTCGACACCATAAAGCATTGCAGGCCTCACTACCATCTTATAGAATTTTCCCTTAAGTTTGAGGGGTACATTTTTATCACATAACAAGCCCGATGCATTCCTCCACTTCAACCATCCAACTTGAATTCTGCTGATAATATCCCCATCAATTTCACCATCACTCTGAACAATAAATCCAAGATATCTAAAACGTGTATTCTTATTAATGACTTGATCGCCCAAAGTCACAATCCCCCTCACTAGGTCTATTACTACGAAAATTACACTCCATATATTCCGTTTTAGATATACTCAAGTGAAAACCTTTAAATTCTAAGGTTGACCTCCATAATTCAAGTTTACCTTCAACTCCCTCTCTAGTCTTATCAACAATAAGAATATCATCAGCAAAAAGCATACACCAAGGTACATCCTCTTGCAAATGTTTAGTGAGAACATCCATGACTAAAGCAAAACGATATGGGCTTAAGGCTGATCCTTGATGTAACCCAACCGAAATAGGGAAATATTTGGTCAAACAACCTTGTGTTTGAACACAAGTAATAGCTTTTGCATGTATACATATCTTTAATGATTTGAATATAAGCATTATTGACTCCTTTCTTTTCAAGAACTCTCCATAGCACTTCTCTTGGAGCTTTATCATATGCTTTTTCTAAATCAATAAATATCATATGTAGATCCTCCTTATTTTTTCTATATTTCTCCATCAAACCTCTTAATAAATGTATGGCTTCCATAGTCGACCTACCCGGCATGAATCCAAATTGATTTTGAGAAACATTAGAATCACGCCGCAACCTATGCTTCATAACTTGCTCCCATAGTTTTAAAGTATGACACATTAACTTAATACCTCTATAATTCGTACAATCTCTTAATGCCTCTTAATGCCGTTGCCAGGTCCCAAGTCCTCGATGAGAAAAGTGGAGGGTTGCGTTAGGTAGTCGACAGCCAGCGTACGTAAAACTTGTCGAACAATAATGACATGAATCCTTTATTCTGCATCATAATGCTTCAAATATTTAAACTCCTTCAATCTTTTTATGCGCGTTTGCTAGCTTAACTGCCTTTACTTTAAGTATTGTTTGAGTTCTATCTTCTCTCTTCAATAGACTAGAAAAAATATACACACTTTGACTTTATGAAGAATTCAAATTTTTATATCATTTCTTTCAATACTCTTCCTAAATAGAATGAGTTTCTTGACAGCAATAATTTTTTTAGTACAAAAATTTTTAATTCAACAAAAAAAAAAAATACTAAAAATTAACTTTAGAAAGCAATAAAAAAACTATTCCAAACAAAGGCTTAGTTTGGGACGGATTTTTTACATCTTCTTGAACCAGCTTTCTAGTATAAAAACATTAATTTTTATACTGATAAGCTATTTCAAGAAGCAGTAAAAAAACTGTCCCAAACGAAACCAAAATCTATATGTAACCTTTAAGTTATCAAATTTATTGCATCCAAAAGGGTTACCCTCAAAGTGGATGAAAAGCAACTTTGCTAAACGACTATAAACTTTTTATTTGTGGTTGCTGTTTGTCTTTCTATGAACATTTATTTGTTCATCATATCTAATTCCTTAGCAACTCAACTAGAACATTTCTCTTTTTATATTTTCAAACACCTATCTTTTTTATTTGTTTCATGCTACTTGATCGAGTAGATAACAAATAAATCCACCTTTAACACTCATCATTATAGTAATGCCAATATCTACTTTGTGCACATCCTTACAAGTGTTAGAGAAGTTTTTGGACCATGCTAAGGGTTTCTCATATGTATCTTATTTCAAAAAAATATTACGTGGGTCAATTCAGATGTGTTACGTTATTCAATATACAGTACATTTGGTGACCCAATACGTAATGCTTTGGATAACGTGGCGCATCCGGATTGGCCTCCGAACAAGTCCGGACTCCGCATTTAATAATATCTCATCTTAGTTCTCTCATTCTTGATCTTTTAGCACTTACCATTTCAACCATTTTTATTATTAGAATTGCAAGAGGCCTTAATAAAAGTCACGACTTAATATAAATTTAAAAATATTTCTAAGGCCATGAAGTATTGCTGTTGATCTACTTTTGAATGAGTTATTTCTCATTTTAGGCTTAATTTGGGATAGTTTTTTTTTTATTGCCTTTTAAAATAGATTTTAAGTATAAAAATTTTAATCCACGCTCCCGACCCTTAGGGCTCTTTCCCTCTGCTAGGGTTTCTTCCGTTGGGCTGTGCCGGGGTTCTCTCCGCCCCGCTGGAGCTTCCCCGCTGGTTGCTCTCCTGGATTCTAGGGAAGTTTTATTCTCCTCTTTGTATTCTAATTGTTTTGGTGTTTGCTTGGTTATTTTTATCGATTTCTCTCCGGCGGTGCCGGCATGGCACCGAATAAGTTGCGTGACCCCGGTTTCTTAGGGGGTTTTTCTCATTTACGTTCTTTTTTAGATGTGCTCGCTGGATCTTCTTCGTCTTCTTCTTTTCTGAATTTACGAACTTCTACATTTCGTGGCTTGCCCTCGCTTTGGATTTCCGACCAGGAAATCAAGGATTTGACTTTCCCATTTCAATTTTCTTTAGTTGAATTTTTCCCTTCTAAGAGGCCTTCTTTGGACACCATTCGGAAAATTTTTTTAACCTAAAGCTAAATGGCGAAGTCTCTGTTACCTTGCTAGATCCTTCTCACATTCTGATCAAATTAGCTATTGACTTAAACTATTGTGGGGTTTTTTGTCATAGATCTTATCTTGTTTTCAACTGCTATATGAAATTAATGAAGTGGCCGCCTTGCTTGGACGTTGGTGTTGAGTTGCCAGTTATACTGATTTGGATCTCTTTTCCACATCTTCATCCCTATTTGTACACCCCTCGTGTTCTTCACGACCTTGGTACTATTTTTGGTAAACCGTTAAAAATTGATGAAGCTACTTCTGTAGGTTCACAGCCATCTATTGCCTGTGTCTTAGTGGAACTTGATATAACTCAATCATATCCTAATCAAGTCTGGTTAGGCTCTGAAAATTTAGGGTATGTGCAGGAGGTTGTGTTAGACTAATTTCCCCCCTTTTGTGCATCTTGTAAGTGTATTGGTCATGTTCCAGATAAATGCTGTTCTGCCTCGGCTGTTCTCCCTAATGCTCCTCTTAACCCGAGCTCTTATTTTGTCCCCTCTTCTGTTGAAAATGTTGTCGTCCCTTTTGTGACGGTGCCTGTAGTGCAGGGTTTGGGTTGTGACGTTGGTATTCTTGAGGATGTTGTTACTGTGTTGCCTCCTATTCATGAACTAGGGTCTCAGGTGCCGATTCCTCCTAACCCTTTGCCTGTTAATTCGTTGAACAATGTGGTTTCTATTGATTAGGTTGGTGCCGTTGTAATATCACAATCTGCTCCAGGATCGTCCAGGCCGATTTTGGATCGTCCTGGGACGATCAGTTGTAAATCAGCTCCAGATTTTGCCCAGTTTTGCTCCAGGTGATTTTCTGTAGGTATCGTCCAGGCCGATCGGGGATATCGGCCAGGCCGATTGACACTGTTCATAAGGATCGGCCTGATCATCGCCCTGGAGTATCGGCCAGGCGATGTTGGTTTGGTCTGATCGTCCAGGACGATCGGGACGATCGGCCAGGCCGATATGTGTATGATTTAAGGGAAATCAGACGATTTGAAGAGAGAGAAAAATTAAAAATAAAAATATCTGATTTCAGCTCTGAGGAGAGAGAAAAAGAGAAATTTGGAAAAGTTGATTTCGGGGAGACGCGGAGCCGTTTTCGATCGAAGCGACTGTTGAGGAATTTGCTGTGCTCGAGGTAAGGCACATTCCGTCTTTCTCAATTTTCAGTTCCGTCGCGGTTGGCGGTATTTTCTGTCCGGATTTCATTTTCGTTACGGTTTTTCGTCCGTATCTTTCGATTGGTTCAGTTTTTACCGCGTAAGTTTCTGTATATCGTTGCCGTGCCGGGTGTGCACGTTTTGACTATATTTTGAAGATTTTTGTCCGGGTATTTTTGATTCAACGATGTTTTTCGTAGACTACAATTTTCTGTGAAATTGGAAATGCTCTGTGCAGTAGAATAAATGTTCTGGAATATGATTATCTATGTTCTGTGCGAATTTGGTGAATTTTCTTTGCAGGAAATTTTGTGTAAATTCTGTATACTGCCGTTGTGCTGCCCGATTTTTGGGTAATTTCTGAATTGTTCGGATTTCTTCTGAATTGAAATGCTATGTGTATAAGCTATAAAAAGGGAGTTATAAGGGGCCTGAATCCTATGAGATTCAGTTAGTGAAACGGGAAATTCTGAAATGAGCTCAATATACATTTTGATATCTGTTCTGTTCCGGATCCGTGGAAAATCTGTTTAGGTGCTGTAAGCACTATTTATGTATTCTGGTAATATCTGTTCTGGTGCTATAAGCACATTTGTTCTGGTGCCAGGGGCACACTTAGCTATTAAGTACTCAGCTATTATTCTGGTGCCGGGGGCACATTTAGCTATTAATTAAATATCTGATATCTGATATATGCTGAGTTTGTTCTGTTCTGATATGATCTGTACGATTCTGATTTCTGATTTCTGATTCTGACTCTGTTGATTTGTTCTGTTCTGATTGGTATTGTGATGTGATCTGATCTGTACGACCCTGATTCTGATTTGATAACTGTCCGTATAAGTTCTGATTTTTGATTCTGTTCTGATTCGAGATCCGATTCTGTTCCGATTTCTGATCTGATTTCTGTCCGATAAGTTTGGTTTTGGTTTCTGAGAATTTAGATTGGTGGTTTGTTGCTTTGCTGAGCTGTTGAGCTCACCCTTGCTTTCTGGTGGTTTTCAGGTTCTGGGAAGGGCAAGGAGGTTCAGGATTAGTTCAGAGTCTGATCAGTATAGGTACTTTTGTACTTTTGATTTTTGTACAGTCATGGCTTTTCTGTTCTGTCTTTCTTTCTGTTGAAAGCCATGTACTGTTCTGTAGATGATTATTTTGAGGAAATGAAAAGATAGATGTTTTGTTCCGCTGCATTTGATGTTTTAGTAGCTCTGTTGTTCTGTGTGTGCCTGTTGAGTTAAGTAATTGGAAGATCCGTTCAGCAACCTAATCCAAAGCCAGATCCTGGATAAGAAGGTCTCTCGTCGCGATCCGGCTCGGGCGGGATCCGTCCCCGTCGGGTCGGGTCGTGACAGCCGTTGGGTCTACTCTGAAGGTTTCTGAGTATATTGTGGCTTGGGTCTTACCTTCTATTCAAGACCCTCAGGCGTGTTCTAGTGTTGGTGGTCTTTTGGGTTGTTCTTGTCCTGTTTTATATGTTGTGGGTGATGTGTCTGCACTGTGCTTTTGGACTGGTAATGAGGTGCCTTGTGTGGCTGTGGAGGATTCTGGTGAGTTTGGCATCCCTAATGAATTTTCCCCTGAGTCTCAGCTGCCTTGCTCTTCAGTTAATTTGAGTGGGGATAGATTGGTTACACCTTCGGGTGTGGTGAGTGAGGGATCTGCTAGTGGTGGTGTTCCTACTTTTATTTCTCCGGTTACGCCAACTATAACTGGTTATTTTGTTGAGGTCCCTGCTAATTTAGTATCACCTAAGGGGTTGGTTGCTCATGTGGGTGCCAATTCGGTGGAGAATGTTAGAATGCAATATGATTGGCTTCAATGCTCATCAGATTCATCTTCGGAGGCTAATGGGGATGATGAACCTGGGGTTGATTTTCCCTTATATAATGATCATCCTGTTGTTTATGTTTTCTTTAGTGGGAGGGGTAAACGTGGGAGGAAATAATTTGTGGGTTGGTGCTGCTGTTCTCGGTTGTATTTGCTGCTTCTCGATGGTTGTTGCATTGGTTGGCTTTTGATTGTGCCGGTTCACTGGAGCTTCGATTTAAGTTTACTGTTGGCCGTTTAATTTGCTGGGCAATGATGTGGTTGGGGCTCACTACTCGGTAGCTGTGGCTCGTGGCAACCTTTGGTGGTGGTTTCTTGTTCAGTTGGTTTGGCTTCTTGGTGTGTTATTGCTCTCTAAACCAAATTG
Source organism: Dendrobium huoshanense (assembly GCA_016618105.1). Taxonomy (NCBI): domain Eukaryota; kingdom Viridiplantae; phylum Streptophyta; class Magnoliopsida; order Asparagales; family Orchidaceae; genus Dendrobium; species Dendrobium huoshanense. The sequence continues at coordinate 10,169,486 of CM028352.1, forward strand.
GATTGTCTGTGCCTGGCTTCGGTGTAGTTGGAAGCCTCGACCAATTACTGAGCCCGTTGGGTTGGAAGTCCTTTGTATTTTCTATTATTTTTTTGTCGTTTCGTTCCTATGCTTTTTGTCCTACTTTTTTATTTTAATAAAGTTGATGTTTTTGTTTAAAAAATAATAGTATAAAAATTTTTAATTCAATAAATTTTTATACTTAAAAAATATTTCAAAAAGTATATAGAAAATTGTCTCAAACAAACTCTGAATGTCTATGTGAATGAAAGAATGGGATATTAGATTGATTGTTAAAGACCCCTCTGTTTGTAAGGCTCCTTAGGTGAGGTGGAATGTGAAATGATTGCTCTTTAATGTTGTTCACGTTTTAGCTCTTTTTCTTAAACTATTTTTACTAAATGATATGAGCTAATATTACATATCAACAAAGGGCTTCCTGTAAGATCCAACAGGTTTGTTCCAGAAGCAATTTATCATGCATCTTATTCACTAGCTATAAACGGACCAATATTGGAAGAAAATTCTATAGATGGCTTCAAAATTATTGAAAAGATTGCAAGCATTTCAATTGTTTGGACAGAGGTGAACTCACAACATATGATATAAGCTTCATTTGGGATCGTTCTCTTATTGTTTCTTAAAGCAATTTTTTAGTAAAAAAATTTAAATTTTTGTACTAAAAAATTGTTTTAAGAAACAATAAGAAAACCATCTCAAACGAAGCTGAAATAACAATCAAGAGCTTCCTTAACAATCCTTGTTATCATTTAAGCTAGTTGTTTGGAAGATTAATGCTTCGTTTTGGACTGCTGGCCTCGTTTGGGGTTTTTTTTTTATATAAAATAGAATTTTAGTACAAAGTTATATTTTTCAAAAAAAAAATTTAAAACTCTATTTTATAAAGCAGTACGAAAATTGTCCGAAACGAAGCCTTATTAACATAATAATGTGTGACTTTCTTAATGATATTGTTGGATCTAAATTTATATGTGGGCAATATTTTATCCTGTTAGCAAGTCTGGCTAGGTAGAGCTAGAGAACAAATATGAGAATAAGTGAATATGGTGAGTGACTAGGAAATAAGACTATCCTCATAAAAGATAAAAATAGCATGAAGTCTAGAATTTGCCTCTTAACCTCGTATGTATAAGGCCCAAAGAACTACATAAAATGATAGATGGATGGACAAGCATAAATTAGTACAATTATTGTTATGGCTTTATTTATAACAGCTTTTTATTATTTTAAAAAGCAATTTTTTAGGATAAATTTTTTTAAATTATAAAATTTTGTATTAAAAAATTGCTTTATGAAGCATATAAAAGTGTCACAAATACAGCCTACGTTAAATTAGAAAGATGAAATAAATGGGAGTGATTTATTTTACTTTAGAAGGATGAAATAATTACAAAATTAATATCACGATGGGATTATTCGGGTTTTTTTATGACAAAAATTTGATTTTTTTTTTGTTTAATCATACCCAAATCCCTAGTTTGGAATCATTTTTTTTTTCAATTATTTTGATTTATATTTCTTAGGAGTTTTTTTTTTTTTGTTCTCACAAGAAAAAAAATTTAAAATAGGGAAAACAACTTTTGATATTATTAAATATTCTTTTTGAAATAAAAAAACATTTAGGCCGCCACCTGCCAGCGGGCATTGTTGACTGCAAGACACCGCTAATTGTCATTATCATTGTACGCTATGGGTGCAAACGAGTCGAACCGAGCTCGAGCCAGGTGCTGTTCGACTCGAGCTCAACTATCCAATACCGAGCTCGAGCACGAGCTCGAGCACGAGCTTGAACTCGAGTTGAGCTCAAAATCTAAGCTTAAGCTCGACTCGTCTTCATATCGAGCGGCTCGTAGAGCTTAGTCCAAGCTCCACTGTCGAACTCGTCGTCCTGTTCATCTTCTTCGCGAAATCCGGCGACATCATCCCTCATCCCTCATCTAGATCTTCTTCCCGACCACCGCCGGTCCGCCATCGATATCCTTAGTCCCGAGCTCATCATCGCGTATCCGTCTTCTTCCCAAACTATGGCGACGTCGTGTCCCAAGGACTCGAGCTAGCAGTCGAAAATGACGGACGTTGTCGTCCTGATCTTCTTCGACGTCTTACCGAACTCTGGCGAAGTCGTCCCAAGGCCAGTTCCATGGATTAGGATTTTGATTTCCCACTCGACTCGTTGTCGAAAATGACGGAAGATTTCAATTTCCCATTCGATTTGGATTTCCCGCTCGTGCGATCGTCGAGATCCCGCATGCCAGCTCTGTCGATTTGGATTTCCCGCTCACTTGCTCCGTGGATTTGGATTTCCCACCAACACGAGCTCCGCCGTCAAGCTGTTCGTCTAGCCGACGAGTCGAGTATGAGGCCTGTTCGAGCTCAAGCTCGATAAGTCTTTGAGCTCGAAAGTGTGTTCTAGCTCGACTCTTGTTGAGCTTGTTACCGAGTCGATTCCGAGCCGGCTCATGAGCCGGCTTGACTCAGTTGCACCCCTTACTGTACACTATCATTGTACATCGATGACCATCGATCGTCACATCTCACAACAATCACGTATAGCAGCCCCACTATTACTGAACTCCACCATCGACTATAATTACTATTTTATATGATATTTAATTAAATAAAAAATAACATAACATTACCTTAGAATATCAAATATATTTTTATTTTGTATCTAAACCTAAAAAAAAAAAAATCCAAAACAACTATTAAATAAAATTGATTTGATTATCCAATGCATAAATTAAATCAGAAATCAAACTTTGTTGTTATTTAATGTAGTTTTTAATGTAACACAGCAAAATATTTTATTTAAAAGCATCATATTGCATTAAGCTTGTTGAATAAAACAAAATAGTCAATGCTCTTATTGAAGTAGGCTTTTTTTTCTTATTAAAACATAGTTTTAATATATATATATTGAAAGACTTGCTCTACCACTATTTATTTTTTACTCTTAATGGATGTAAAATCATAAAAAAGATGTACGAATAGTAAAATTTTATTATATTTCTCTCACATTAGGTAATATATGAGATATAAAAAATTCCAAAGAATAAAGGAAAAAAAAAAAAAAACTTCTAAACGGCACGGTAAGAAGGTTTGCTTAAAAGACTTAGCAAACTCTTATATGGTAGCATTGTTTAAGAAGTTTGTTTAAAAGCCCTTAAGCCTAAATTAAAACTTCGTTTGAGATGATTTTCTTACTGCTTTTTAAAATTAAAAAAATTAATATTTAAGTTAAAAAAATTACTTTAAAAAATAAAAAAAATTTATCCCAAATGAAACTTTAAATTATGATTAATTTCTCATATATTATATTCATCTCAAAATTAATTTAATAATTTTGAGAGCATTTTTCAAAAGGATAAAAAGTTTCAGTTCACAAAAAATCCTCTTGGAACAACATAATTTTTATTTTATTATCAAAATATAATTAAAATTCAAAATTTTATATTAATCTTAAAGTAAATCTGATAGTAATTATAAAACTCAACGTGATATAAATTATAATATAATATTTTAAAATGATATTTTTTAAACAGAATGGGAATACTAAATTAAAATTATAACAAATAGTTCAAGCACTACACAAAAATCAATGATTTGCAATGGATTTGTCCTTCTTCGACAACGTTCCTTCAATTTCAATTCCCTTGCATCGCCTCGCCCTCTTCGATGACATTGCTCGCCTCTTCGACGACGTGCTCTCACGGTCGCCTCCTTTGACGAACTGCCTTGCTCTCGCCTCCTTCGACAATTCCAGTCACTTCCTATGACGACATTCTTTCGACGTTCATTCGACAAATGTTTCTTCAACTTCTGACCGCTGTCGGACCTCAGATTTCTTGGTCATTGTCCCCTTTCATGACGTTCTTCCTTCAGCAACCGATCCCTCTGGTAACTGAATGTAATCTTCCTTGATTAGTTTATTGTTCATATTTTAGGATTAATTAGGAGATGCATGGAGATTGTTCATAGTTTAGGGTATTTTTGTGTAATGAAACCTTCAATGCTTTATGTGTATATAAAATTTTGTTTCTTGTGTGTGGGCTGCTTCGATGAGTAACAATTGTACAAAATATTTTGTTAAACAATATTATTTCTTAAATTTGTGTAAGTTAAAACATACACATTTACTTACATGTCACCCACAGGTTGTATCAACATGTGCTCATTTTTAGTCTGGGGAGCGGCTGCCTGTGTGGAAGGTCCAGGAAATTGGACGTTCACACGCATCAAGAGGACAAACGAGCGATCTATTTGGATTGGAGAGGGTGTTTGGGCTGAGCTTAATAGCGCTTAGGGTAGCCTAGATTATACAGTGATGAGGGAGCAAAACAGACAGAATTGGGCTTCTGATGTCAGGGGCCTAATATATTTTAATATTTTTTTTATTATACATGTTAATCTAAATATGTTGCATAACAAAATGCTTAGTAGATAGCCCACTGTTATTGAGTTGCACAATCATACTCATAAGCACCATGAGGATCAATAGTGGGTGAATGAGTGATCAAGAAGGGCATATGCAAGCATATAAGATTACAATACTTAAACAATATATCATAAATGAAAATTATATGATAATTAATATTATGTTATGCTTTGTATGATGAGTATACACGTCTGCGAGAGGACAGGCTGCAGCTGGCAAGGGATGCTCTACAGGTTCCACAGATATTTCTTATTACCGCATTTGGTCTCAAGCGATAGGAGGAATGAAAAAGGGACAAGTGTATGAATTATACTCACAAGCCTATACGTATGAGGGACAGTCCTCTGCTGCCTCCAGCTACTTTGCATACAGCCAGTACAATTAAGTTAGCCAACCAAAAGCTAACTTGTCAGTAGAATTAGAAAATGTCTGGAAAGCTCAAGCAGATGTGAACACTCAAATATTGGATGAGCTTAGGAGATTGATAAAGCAGATTGGCAAAAATCAACCTACGCCTACTATATTGCTAGCATGAGAGCGAGGATAAAACGAGCGATTAGATATTATATGTGTAGAGGTTTTGTTGTATTTTATTTCTTTTGATGCATAAGAACAATTTCAACTTGGATTGTTATTATTGTTGTTACTTTTAATAATTGTTTTGTTATTACTGTTTGGATTTATGTTACTATTTGTTATTGTTGGATAGTTGTTATTATTGGCAAGTTTAGATTGTTGTTACTGTTAGAAAGCTAAAAAATTATTGTAGGATTTTTTTACTACATGTTTCTGGTAAATATGCAGCCGAATTTCTACACAAACATCGATACGACGATTGAGTATTGATGTTTGTTATGGAAATTCTGTCACAAATTGCGGCAAATTTGTGGTAGACTTGAGGCGAGCAATCCACCGCAATTTGTGACGGAATGTCTGTCACAAATTTATGGCAGATTACTCGTCACAAATCCTCCGCAAAAAATTTGGGACGGATTCACTCCATTGCAAGTAAGTTTGTGAAGCACGTTTCAAATCCACCTCAAATTAGTGTTTACAACAGATTTGAAGAGATTTGCAGAGGATTTTTCCGCTGTAAATAACAAGATATTCATGTAGTGAAGGCATAGAGAAATTTTATAGAGGAAGGCTTGGTCCATGGTTTATTCATTTGGGTGAGAATTGGAAGAGAAAGGCGGGGAAGAAAGTAGCTTAAGGAAAAGTGAGGAACACGAGGCCTTGTGACATAAGTTTAAAAGATGGATGGTGACAAGTTAACTACAGGAAAGTTGAGAGTGATGATTGTTCTCTAAGGTAAATCAAAGGTGGAAGGGGAACTAGTGAGATAGACTTCACCCAAGTCTAAAGCAAACTTCACCAGTCTCTCTCTCTCTCTCTCTCTCTCTCTCTCTCTGACTACTCAACTGCTCTTCTCTCTTCCTTCCTATTAGAATAAGCCACCACAGCCTCTCTCACCACACCAGAAGCTACCACTTATATAGCTGATGAGTTAATAAGCCCAATCCTAAGATCAATGGGCTGGTTTCGGTCCCTTCTCTCCCCAATCAAGAAGCTCTGGTTTCGCATGCATTTCGCTCAAAAGAAGAGTAAGTTTACTCCATCCCATGTATTTTCCTTCTTTCTAAATTAAACTATATTTATCATTTCATTTGTTAAGTTATTATCACTGCTACATGATCATCTTTCTAATCTTTGTTGAAAGTTGCACAAATAATGTGAGAAAATTGGAGTTATAGTTAATGCAATGGTTTTGTTTCAGAATGGATGGTGGGTGTCAATGTATAAATTTAGGTTTCGTTTGGGACAGCTTTCTTAATGCTTCATAAAGCAATTTTTTAGTATAAAATTTTTAATTTTTAACTAGAAAGTTGCTTTAAGAAACAGTAAAAAAGTCATCCCAAATAAAGCTTTAATCTAAATAGGATTTAATTCCAGTGCTTTAACAACAACTTCACATTTATGTATCAACTAAGCTTGATGACAACATCATAATCTAATTTTACGCAAAAAAAAAAAAAAGTGAAAGAAAGAGAGGGCATGTCTTATTACAGTATCTCTCTTAAAGCTCTCTTTATTTATCTTTAATTGCATATTAAATTATTTTGAAATCCATGCAATCATTCTCTCAACTAATAAATTACATTTAAGATCATGACTCCTTTCCTCAAAATCATCGATATTAATCATAAAACTTGTTTTATTTTGTAAATTTTGTTTTAATAGGAAGAGGGATATACATCCTATACGAGGATGTGAAGTCGTGCCCATATGAGGACGTGCATGTTCTATGGTCGATCCTAGTCGAGTCCCAACCAAAGGCTTTGCAGCTGCCTCTGTCGTTGAATCACTAAGGCTTCGTTTGGGATGGCCTTTTTACTGTTTTCTAAAACAGCTTTCTAATACAAAAAGATCTAGTTTAAGAAATTTTTGTACTAAAAAGCCGTTTTATAAAGCAATAAGAAAGCCATCTCAAACTAAATCTAAGATGAATGGCTGATCTTCGCACATAAATAAATATGATATTTAGAACATAATGAGAGAAGATCAGAGATGCAATGTACATATATAAATGTATATATTATGCATCATTGATCAGCTTAAACCTTGGGTTTGTATGCCCTGCTTCCTTTGTTTCTTATGTGAGGATGATGCTTAGAAGCCCCCCAAGCACTTGGAAGCAAGAATATAGAGTGATTGTTGTTTGATATTGTAAATATTAATGTGATAAATAGAGACAATAGCAAAGAATTACACAATGGAAAGAGATATCTTCAGAAGTTGAGAAGTCTTTTTATTCTTCCTCTATTTTATTTGAAACTGGTTCTTTGTCTATTTCCAGGTAGTTGAAGGGTTGTGGGTACTTCCCTTTCAATATTCTTGGTCAGTAACAATGGATGATTGGCTGATATGTAAATATTCATTACAGTTACACTGTCCCTTCTTAACAATGAAACTTACTGTAAATTTCCAGAGAGAACAAAACTACCATTCAATATAGTACAAAAATTCAAAGTACTTTGAAGGCAAATAATATAAGCTTTTAATTAAGACTTTGTTTGGGGGCAAATTATTAGGGCGGACATTGCACGAAGAGAACTGTCTGGTTTGTCTCTGTCTGCAGTAAAAGCACAGTCAAAGTACAGCTGCTACAGTAACTGAACTTTGACTGCGCTTTTACTATAGATAGAGAGAAAATCAGATTGTTATCTACGTCCGGTGTCTGCACCTAATAATTTCTCTTGTTTGGGATAGCTTTCTTGCTCTAAAACAGCTTTTTAGAATAAAATTTTCTAATTCAATAAATTTTGTACTGAAGAGTTGATTAAAAGTACCAAGAAAAAGTTATCTTAAATGAAATGAGAGAGATAAGATAAGGGGGCAAAGGAATTAACTTAGCCATATTTATGGCTTCGTTTGGGACGGATTTCTTTATGGTTCTTAAAGCAGCTTCATAGTACAAAAATTTTAATTTTTATACTAATAAGTTGCTTTAAAAAGCAACAAAAAAGCCATCCCAAACGAAGCCTATATCTTTCGGAATTGTCCTTTGAATTAAAAGGTACCATACCTTTGTTGAGCTGTCCTGTTCAGCTCTCACAATATGATATCATGTAGGCTGTAGCTGTGATAAAGATAAATAATTTGGTAAAAAAACTAAAAATTTAAGTCCTACACGTCTGTGTTATGGTTATTCTAAAGCTTCAAGCTCTGAACAAAGGATTTTATTTGTTTATTTTTTCTCTTTCTTTTTTTTTTCTTCCTTCCATGGAGTTGAATACTTGAATCCATTAATATTATAACCAATGGTGCAATTACTATGGTAGTTGGAAAGGATTTGAATATCTGGACTGATTTATGTTTAATTATCCTAAAAACTTCCTCTAAAAATTAGTTTGATTAAGCAAATCCTTCATATAAGATCATTCAAAAGCTTAGATCATTTTCAATTATGCACCTTTGACTTGACTTGCCTCTTGATAAGAGGAATCAGATTCTGGATTGAGCACACTCATTAGAGTTCTATGAAGAACATAGAGAGATCCAAATGTTTGCCTAAATTTTCCAAAAGGAAGTATATAATGTAATTAAATGAAACAATATGCTCCACAGATAGAGTGTGGATGAGTGAATTGAGTATTTTCACTCCTTATCAGGAGCTCTCATTCATTAATTTTTAACAAATTATACTTTTGTGTAGGGGTGAAAGAGAGCCGAGTCGTTATGGGCTTGCGAGCCGAACTTATAGCTTGATGAGGCTCGGCTCGTGGAACTTTTATTTGGTCCGGTAAACGTACGTTCCTCTATGTTCGGCCACCAATATATTAGCGCCACGTAGCAGGAAGAAAAGACGCCGACCCGACCCGCTGTTTTTTGGGTTCTCGCACATGCGCCTCTTGATACAAGATGGGTAAATCAGGGATTCTGAAGAATATATGCTGAGGGATCACAGGCTCGGATTAGTTAGTTCTATGATAAGAAGTCATAGAGAGCAATACCCAAATGTTTGCCTAAATTATCCAAAAGGAAGTATATCATGTAATTAAATGAAACTATATGCTCCACAGATAGAGTGTACTGGATGAGTGAATTGAGTATTTTCACTCCTTATCGAGGAGCTACTACATTCATTAATTTTTGAAGCAATAATTGATAGCTTTTGTGTAGGGATGAAAGAGAGCCGAGTCGTTATGGGCTTGCGAGCCGAACTTATCGAGCTTGAGCTTGTTTTGTAAACGAGCTTGAGTTCAAGCTTGATGAGGCTCGGCTCGTGAGCTCGCTAGCTGGCTCGAATAATTATTAGAATTTTTTAAATAATTTTATTTTATTTATTAAATACATATTTAAAAAATAATAAAAATAGATGTTTAAAATAAATTAGTATTTAATATTTAAAATTAATAATAATTGTTTAGAATATTTAATAATTATTTAAATATTTAAAATAATTAATAATAATTAAAAAATCCCACCGAGGCTTGCGAGCTGGTTCGAGCTCGTTTATAGTGAAACAAGCTCGAGTTTGATCTCAAATTTTGAGTTCGCTCGAGTTCAAGCTTGAGCTTGGTATTTGACAATTGAGCTCAAATCAAGCACCACCTGACTCAAGCTCGGCTAGACTCATTTGCACCCCTACTTTTGTGCACACTTCCAAAAAAAAGGGTATTGTTGCGTCCTGGAATATTCACGGCGGTAGAGAAATATAAAATTTAATGTCTTAGTCTTATACGAAGATTCAACACACAAGCAGATATAAGAGAGGGTGTAGCGTTTATAAGAGACACCAGAGTTTTTACGTGGAAACCCCTGAAAAAGGGGAAAAACCACGGGGCATGACCCAGTTTGAGTGAATGCACTATTATTTGCAGTCGATAACAAATGAGGCTATTCCTTAGGGGAAGGCCTTGGTTTGAAGTAGATAATATACATCTTATTACATGGTGAGAATTGGAAGAATTAGTATTGAAATGTTCATTTGGTCTGAAGGACCATAGTTGGTGGGCGACGAAGGTCGGAAAGACGACTATCTTGCAACGAAAGTCGGAAGGATCATAGTCTGCGAAGGAGGTCGAAGGACAGTAGTCGGCGGGCGACGGAGGTTGGAAGGATTGTAGTTGGTGGCCGACGGAGGTTGGAAAGACAGTAGTCTGGTGACGGTGGTCGGAAGGATCATAGCCGGCAGCCAACGGAGGTCGGAAAGACCGTAATATGGTGATGGTGGTAGGAGTGATCGTAGTCAATGGAGGTGGTCAGAAGGACCGCAATCGGCAGAGGAGGTCGTAAGGATCGTAGTCAGAGAGCAACTGAGGTCGGAAAGATCATAGTCTGGTGATGGTGGTCGAAGGGATCGTAGTCAATGGAGGATGTCAAAAGGACTGTACTAGGAGGAGGAGGTCATAAGGACCTTAGTTAGCGGGAGACGAAGGTTGGAGGGACCGTAGTCTAGTGATGGGCGGATGTCCGGCAATGAGCGGAAGTCTGGGGATGGGCAGTTTCGGTGTCGAGTAGAAATCTGACAACGGTCAGCGACTAGGAGGAAGTCTGGCGATGGTCGGCGACTGAGCGATTTTCCGACGATAATCAGGTTGAAGTCCGGCGGGGGTCGGCAGCTGAGTGGTGGTCTGACGACTGTCGGGCTAAAGTCCGATGACAATAAGTGACCAGGTGGAAGTCCGGTGGCGGTCGATGTTCGGGTGGAAATTCGACGGCGGTCAGCAGCCAGGTGGTGACCCAACGACGGTCGGGCTGAAGTCCAGCGGCGGTCAGCCATCGGGTAGTGGTCTGACGACGGTCGGGCTGAAGTTCGGAGACGATCGGCCTTCGAGTGGTAATCTGACGATGGTCGACCTTCGGGTTGTGGTCTGACGACGGTCGGGCTGAATTTCGCCCATGGCCGGGTGGAAGTTTGACGGTGATCGATGGTCGAGCGGTGGTCCGACGGCAGTCAATGGGGGTTCGCCGGTGGTGGTGTTAGAGCTCTTGAAGCCTTATAGCTTTCTCCAATCTCTAGCCCCGACCTCCTTCTCATGTAGAGAGTGGGGGTCTATTTGTAGCTTTTCATGAGTAGCACACCCCGTAAATATAGAGAAGATCCGGAGCAAGTTCGGAGTGCTTCATCGGATGACTCGTATTGATTCCCTCGATCATGGAGAGTTTTTTAACTGTTTTAGTACCTTAACGATGTCAGAATTTAGCGATCTTGGGCTCATTGGATTCGTCTCGCCGAGCCGCTCGGTTTGACTATAAGCATGACATATTTAGATATCATTTTTTCATCTCAATAATGCTTTGATCCTTCCAAATGTGGTTTGGGCCCCTGATTTGGGCTCGTGTTGATTTTGGTGTCGTTGGGTTCATCTTTCTAAGACGTTCAATTGGATTATAAGTTTGCTGAAATCGGAGTTCAGATGATCCCGAATTTAATTTTTGAAAGTTTCCAACTTGAATATGTCTCGAAATTCGTGCTCGATCAAATAATTTTCGATGACGTATTAAGTATGCACTTTAAAAATAAAATTGGATTTGCTTTGTTGCTTATCCTTAAGGATCATTGAATTGATGATATCGGCTATCCAACAAATTTGGAGACTTCTTCTGAGTTATTTTTTGCATACTAATTTATTCATATTATTAGAGTAATGGTCGAGTGACGAGTATCTTCTTCTTCCCTATCGGTTTGAATAACAATAAGATTAGCATTAGCAAATATTGCAATGTGATTGAATAACAGTATTTTCAGAGTATATATATATATATATATATATATATATATATATAGAGAGAGAGAGAGAGAGAGAGAGAGAGAGAGAGAGAGAGAGAGAAAATTTAAAAAGAAACGGGGAAAATAAATGTGAGATGGGATTAAGGCTTCGTTTGGGACGGCTTTTTTATTGCTTTCTAAAACGGAGTTTTATTTTTTTATTTTTTACTAAAATGGAGTTTTAGAAAGCAATAAAAAAGCCGTCCCAAACGAAGCCTAACTCAGCACTAGTACTCTCAATATCACTTCAAATACTCTTCTACAGCTTGCACCCAAAGCATAATTGGGCGGAATTGATGCTCATACTTTATTTAGAAATCACACTCTAAGAAAACTACAAAAAACATAAATTTTTCGCATCCTTTAATAGTGGCGGTTAGCAAACCGATGCTATAAATCAACATTCGCAGCGGTTTTAACCGATGCTAGAAACGGCTTTTTTAACACTGGTCTTAACAATGCTAGAAACGGCTTTTTTACCTCCTCGTGCCCTAACCGAGCTATTCGACCAGCTTCATATGTGATTCCTCCTTCCTTTCCTTGCATTCGCTCGTTGAAACTACTGTCGCCTCTAAATCCCCGATCACCGGCAAATCTTCTGTTGTCAACCCTTCGCGTGCAGCCCCTTCATCGATGACGTAAACCTTCGTGCTCATCTAGCTGAATCTTCGTCCCATCCACGACCAAATCCACCGGCCCTAATGTTGAATCCATTCCGTCACCGAATTAGTAATCGCAGACGAATTCCGGGTCACCAAAGAAAGTTGTGGCTGTTATAACTGCCAGGAATAGTAAAAAATTATGCTACGATAGGCCTTTTTTTGTAGTAGAAGAAAATTATGAAAAAAATTAGAGGCAAACTGTTTTATTTTGTTGAGATGTTAAAGCTTAGACGGCCAAATAGATACTACATATTCAAGCCCTGGAAGGGATTAGATGTAGAGGATTTGAAGTACTATGATTGTAAATTTTTTGCTAGATTTAAAAAACATTATTGATTTTCATATATATATATATATATATATATATATATATATATCATTATGAATCACAAAGCCCATGGATATATATTTCAAAGTTTTTCATTTGAATTTTGGGCCTTTTCTCATGAGAAAATTCATGACAAATTAGATCAAATTTGCAAGGCCTTTCAATGAGAATCCTATCTAATTTATATTCTCTTTATTAAACACTTAGGTTTCATTTGGAATAGCTTTTAATTATTTCTTAAAACAGTTTTCTAGTACAAATTTTTAAAAAGCTGCTTTAAGAACTAGTAAGAAAGCCATTCCTATTAGCACCTAATTAAATAAGCTTAGCACTAATGATATGTAAACCATATTCTTGATGTCCAATGATAAACTCACACGTGTATCACTCAACAAGCTTAGCCTATTAATAGGCTTATGTACTTAGGCTTGAGGAATCCAATGAAATAAGTTCTCTCTCTCTCTCTCTGTCTTGTTCTTGGTTCATCTTCTTGTAGTCCGGCAACTCCTCTCACCGGAACTACAACTTCTACATGGTATTAGTAGCGGGCTGATCCTCCGGCCAGCAACCCTCATGGCATCCTCGTCGTCCCCATCATCTACTACGGCTGCCATAGCAGCTCAGTCATCTGCGAAATCGGTTCTTTATCCTCCTCTCAAATTCATAATCTCAAATCTCATAACTCTGGTTCCCCATCAACTCTCATCAAAAAATTATCCGATATGGAGGAATCAGATCATCAAACTCTTCAAGGCAAACTGCTTCGAAAGCTTTCTTGAATCTCCATCAAATCCAGATCAAGAAAATCAATATTCTAACTACGCAGACAACACCTGGATTCTTACAGATCAGAACCTTGCCGCGGCGATCTGTTCAACCATATCGGCCCTGGTGCTTCCGTATGTAATGCACCTTAATTCCACATCTGAAATCTGGCAAGCACTTCAAATCCGGTTCCAATCTTCGAATCGGTTGAAGGTAATTCAACTCAAAAATGAGCTGCACAACATTGCTACGAAGAATATGTATATGCAAACTTACCTCATAGAGATCAAGAAGATCGTCGACAACATTGCCTCCGCCGACTCAACCATTGACACTGAGGTTATTATTCTTCATATCCTGAATGGGCTACCGCCCTCATATAAATCATTCAAGACCGCTATCAGGACAATGCAATCTCCTCTCAAGCTTGACAACTTATATGCAATGCTGATCTGCGAAGAAATACATCTTCAAGCTGACTCTCTGTGCCTAGCAATACCACAAGAAGTGCAAACCGCACTATACGCGAACCGCAGTCGCGGACGCCCTGGCTGAGGAAGAAATCAGCCATCCTCTGGCTCGGTCCAGAAACAGGGCTCAAAATCATCTCTCACATGTTAAATATGATTGAAATGAGGCCACATTGCAGATGTATGTTGGCACCGTCTCAACGCCAACTACATCACGCCAAGATTTCAATCTGATTCCAACAATGCACATCTTGCCTCTACAGATACGACATCCACGGATTGATATCTCGACTCCGGTGCATCTGCGCACATGCAAACAGAAACGATCAAATTCTTCACGGCTTGGTATACCAAGGATCCGATCAGGTGATGGTTGGTAATGGCAGATCCGTCCCGATTGCTCACTCGAGCACGGGTCTTGTAACACCCCAAGATCCGTGTAGCGAAAGGATTCATCTATTTTTTTTTCTATTGGTTTCCTCATTTGTTGTTCATATCAATTCATGCATACGTATATCCAGAGCCAGAGATAATTACATTACAGAAAAGAAACAGCAGCGGATACTATAATTCACATATAGTACAATCAGAGAAGAGACAATAGAGTCCAAAAGAAATATCTACACTAGCCACATCGGCTACAAAAGAAAGCCTACCAAGGCTACAAAAGAAAAGCTACGGAACTCGGCAGAAAGATCGTCAAGCTGGAGGCCCTGCACCTGAAATATTAACCACATATAATGAGCTTACAAAGCCCAGCAGGTCACCAAAGCCTACAACTGAAATCAAAGCACGACACTGAAAACAATATGCAGGTTAATCAAATCAAGTCAAATCAATCAGTCGAACATGATCAATGAGTCAATGCAATACAGAAATCAATAGTCAATAAAACCAATCCACGCAGCGGCAGACAAATTGATAAATCCATTCAATCAATCAATATTCGTCAATCAAAACGATACGGTCAAATCAATACGATCTAATCAATGAAGTCAATCGAGAAAAACGATACGAGACAATGAATCTATAAAACAGTCAATACGGTGTAGAACAATAGTAACAGTGAATCTATAAAATCTAGGTAGCAATATCAATGAATCTATACAATGTCCATATCAATGTTCAGTAGAATCAATGCTCGGTAATCAATCGATGAAATCAGTGAAGTCATATCAATCAATAAATCCGATCAATTCCAATAAAGTAAAAATCGGTAAATCAGTAAATCCGTCAATATCAATAAATCAATCCGAAATCAATAAATCAATATAGATCAGGAAATCCATGCAATGCAGTATCAGATACAATGCAATTTCATACAATGGTCTTACTCGACAAGCACAAACACTAGCTATTATCAATGATCAATGATGCTGTTGTAGTTCGTTCAATGATGCTGTTGTAGTTCGTTCAATGATGCTGTTGTAGTGGTCAATCTATATCAATAGTGCTGTTGTAGTTCGTTCAATGATGCTGTTGTAGTGGTCAATCTATATCAATAGTACTGTTGTAGTTCGTTCAATATCAATAGTGCTGTTGTAGTCTGTTCAATACGTTGGTTTCTGTAACCAACGTTCAACTAGGTTTCCACTTGTCTTTCAGCAATCAATCAATCAATCAATGCAATAATCGATGCAATAAGCAATATTAAAGAAATCGAGAACGATCATATCAATAGTCACAGGCAGATCAATTCAATCTATCAATTCCGGGAAAATCAAAAATCATACGAAAATCGGGCAGAGTAACGGTAGTCTATCGAATTTATACAAAAATCCTGCAAAAAGACATAACTCTGAATTTCACCAAATTACAACAGAATAACCACGGTATCAATGCAAGACTATCAATCTATAGAATCCAAATCAAATCAAGTCCTGATAATTTCCTATTCAGCGCGTAGAATCAATTCCGACCGGTAAAATCTTCGTAGAATACAGTCAAATCGTGTGCAATAATCATATCTATAACATACTAGAAGTTGTGCGGTGAAAGTTGTGTCAAATCAAAATCATGTCGAAAAGTTGACTACGAAAATACAAAACAGATCCCAACTCGGTCAAAACACAATATCTTCGAAAACAGAAGTAAGGTTCGGAGTCCTTACAGCGAGATAAACAAACTATCCAACAGCAACGAACGACGAAAATCGCTCCGCGGGCCCCGAAATCGGACTTCTTCCTTTGCTTTTCCGCTCCTTCTCTCTCCTCAGATATTTTGATTTTTATAAAAAGTTTTCTCTCTCTTCAAAACGAGCTGATTTTCCTTATATCATACTCAGATCGGCCTGGCCGATCGACTCTATCGTCCCGGACGATCAGACCAATCTGGTCGTCCTGGCCGATACTCCAGGGCGATGATCAGGACGATTTTAGGAACAGTGCAGATCGTCCTGGACGATCTTAATATCGTTCTGGACGATTCTGTCCAGAATTTGCTCCAGAAATCAGCTGTTTTCAATGCACTGATCGGCCTGGACGATCTCAACTTCGTCCTGGCCGATTCTGGGAGGAAAATCATTTTTCCAGCAACTACAGCAAAGGAACGAGGTCTTACAGGTCTCCTCCCGACACCGGATCGTAAGTTAATTCTCTCTAAACTACTTCATATACTTACTATATCTCATAACCTACTTTCAATCTCTAATATTATCTCTGCTAATCAAATATCCATTACATTTACTCCTAATGGCTTCGTTTTAAAGGATTTGTAGAACAACAGAACTCTTCTCAGCGGTCCGTGTAGGGATGGACTCTATCCTATTGCCATGCCGAAGCCGTCATCTACGAAGCAAGCTATGTCAGCTGTTCAGACAAAGAAAATCAACTGGCATGATCGACTGGGTCATCCTCATCAACGGATTCTGCAACACTTCTCCAGAACCAATCCTCTTCTTCTTATTTTGTATATCTCTAGTAATTGTACTTCGTGTAAGCTGTGCAAGAGTCACAAATTACCGTTTAAAGATTCTATAAATAGAACTAATAAACCTCTTCAGCTTATGCACTCTGATGTGTGGGGACCATCTCTGGTCACCGTACAATAGGGCTTTAGATACTATCTTCTCATCGTGGATGATTACTCGCGTTACACTTGGGTTTTCCGTTATTGTTTAAATCCGATGTTGTTCATACGTTTATTAATTTCATTAAATTTATTGAAAAACAAACGGATCACAAAATCAAAGTTATTTGTACCGAAGGCGGCAGAGAGTATATGAATCCCCATTTCCAAACGTACCTCAGCTCCAACGGCATTCACCATCTGGTGTTGTGCCCCTACACACCGGAACAGAACGGGGTCGCCGAGCGCAAGCATCGTCACATCATGGACACTGCTCGAACGATGCTCCAAACTGCTTCCATACCTCATCTTTACTGGCCAGAAGGTGTGGCCACTGCGGTCTATCTAATCAACAGACTTCCCTCGCCTACCAACCACAATCAATCTCCGCTCCAACTCATGTTCAAAATTAATCCCGACTATGGTCATTTGAGAACGTTTGGATGCGCTTGTTTTCCGCGTCTTCCACCGCACTCAACCACCAAACTTCAACCAAACTCTACCACCTGCGTCTTCTTGGGCTACTCGGACAACCACAAAGGATACAAATGCTTAAACCAAGAAACCAATCACATAATTATCTCCCGGCACGTTCAATTCATAGAGAATATGTTTCCATTTAATCCGCCATCTACACCTCCTCTATCATCTACAAACGACATGCCAACTCAGCTGATTCTCCCTGTATCCAAAGCCAACGACAAAACATCAGTTTGATCGATTCCACCTCCTCCTCGGACAACTCAGCTGGCATCTACTTCACTCTCTACAGCAAACACAAACCCTCTATCTGGATCACGCCGCCTCCGGAACGAGATTCGCCTCACATTGCTCCACCAACTCAACATCACATGACGACACGTTTCAAAATTGGTTCTCTCAAACCCATCTATCGTCTGAACCTACTTCATCAAATAACGCAATGTGATCAACAATCTGCCCCCACTAGCTACTCTGAAGCAAGCAAGCAATTCGAATGGCGTCAAGCCACGGCGGAAGAATTTGCGGCACTCCAACATCAAGGCACATGGTTCTTAGTTCCACAGCCACCGAATGCATCCATCCTAGGATGCAAGCGGACATTCCGCAAGAAATTTAACTCCGATGGGACGGTTTCCAGGTTTAAAGCTCATGTCGTGGCTCAAGGGAATCGACAAGAACACGGACTGGACTACAAAGAAACATTCAGTCCGGTGGCAAAGCTTCCCACCATTCGCGTCCTCTTCACGGTTGCCCTGCATCATGGATGGCCAGTGCAGCAGCTAGATGTTACGAATGCCTTTCTCCATGGCAGCTTAAATGAAACGGTATATATGCGTCAACCCAAAGGATTCGAAGACAATGTATACTAGGACCACGTTTGTTGTCTAAAGAAAGCCATATATGGGCTTAAGCAGGCTCCACGGCAGTGGTACACCACATTTACCAATCATCTTATTAACATCGGGTTTCATCACAGTAAGGCAGACCCCTCTCTTCTCATATATTGCCGGCAGCAAACCCAGATCTTTCTCCTGGTTTACGTAGATGTCATTTTAATTACGGGCAACGACAAAGAGGCCATCATAGATCTTCTCAACAAACTGAACTCTCAATTCACCATGAAGCATCTCGGGTTAGCCCGTCATTTTCTAGGCATCACCATACAATCCACATAAGATACGTACTTTCTTTCTCAGCAATCCTATGCTTACTCTCTGCTTCAACAAATTAATCTCACCAAATGCAATTCTCTTTCTAACCCATCCTTCATGAAACAGCCTACTCAATTTCGGCCTGAAAACACCATAGCAGACTCCACCACGTATCAGCGCATCACCGGAGCTCTATAGTATCTCACCATAATGCGACCAGATATTGCACACACCGTCAACACTCTGGCGCAACATATGCACAATCCAGAAACAATTCATCTTCATCTCCTTAAGCATCTACTCCTGTATATCAAAGGAACCATCAACTTCGGATTACCAATTACAAAATCTTCTCTTCATCTTCGCACATTCTCAGATGCGGATTGGGCAGGTGATCTGATCACCCAAAAATCGACATCCGGCTTCTGTACTTTTCTCGACGACAATTTGGTTTCATAGACAGTAAATAAGCAAACGACTGTATCTCGTTCTTCCACCGAATTGTAATACAGAGCCTTGGCTGCTGCCACTGCGGACACCATATGGCTGAAGCGACTCATCGCTGACTTTAACATTCAGCATGACAGCCCCATTGCAATTTACTGTGACAACACGTCGTCGATTGCACTGGCGAACAATCCGGTGTTCCACGCTCGTACAAAGCACATCGAGATTGATCAATGCTTCATCCGTGATCACATTCATCACAAAACCATCAGTCTGTTATCAATCAGCACGGTGGATCAGATCGCCGACATCTTTACAAAACCATTACCAACTCTTCGGTTCAAGCAGCTGCGCTCCAAACTGACGATCAGAGATGAATCATCAGTTTGCGGGGATATATTAGCACCTAATTAAATAAGCTTAGCACTAATGATATGTAAACCATATTCTAGATGTCCAATGATAAACTCACACGTGTATCGCTCAACCAGCTCAGTCTATTAATAGGCTTATGTACTTAGGCTTGAGGAATCCAATGAAATAAGTTCTCTCTCTCTGTATTGTTCTTGGTTCGTCTTCTTGTAGTCCGGCAACTCCTCTCACCGGAACTACAACTTCTACAGTTCCAAGCAAAACCTTAATTGCATCATGTACAACGGATAGTTGCAGCCATCTAAATAAATTGGATGGTTTGGATCAATTGGGGAGGAATCACTTCCTTTTGTGATTGATTGTGAGAGGAACGAGATACTTATCCATGATAATTGATTATAAATCATATATAAATTTCTCATATGCATTCTTCAATAGTCAATATGCTATCATTTGACTGAAACAAGTAAAGACGAAAAACAGTAATTAAAAAATTACAGATTTAGAACTAACAAACCTCAACAAACAGAAGTGAAATCAAAACAAGAGATCATTATCACAGTTTTTTTAATGAAGAATTAAGCCATTTTAGAGGGATTTTTTCTCAGAGGAAGGAGTAAGTTTTTAGTACAGTTGAGTGAGTTATAAGTCTTTTTTTATTTAAATTTGAATTTAATTAAGTTTGTATTTGAATAAATTTGAGTGATTCATTTATTATGGCAATTGAAGGTTATTTTAATTCAAATAATTTGTTGTAATAAAATGATGAAAGTAAGAAAAAATTAAGGAAAAAATAATTAAATTTTGGTTGAGATAATAAAAAGAGAATATTCATATTTAAACTCTTAGCTTTTAATATGTTTTACCTTGTGATAACATATTTAGTCATTTTAATATATTTGGTTCAAACTTCATCCCAATTAATATAGACTTTTATTCACGATTGTGTTAGTTCATAGAAATTTATTTTGTATTTTTCTAATTTTTATTTGATTTGTTATGATTTTTTTTTAAATTGTGGTTCGATTAAGGGGTTCATAATGATTTTATAAATTTATACAAACTTGTTTAAAAGTCTAATCATTTTTATGGATTTTATTGAATTTTACCATCAATCGGTTCGTGGCGTTTCGTGGCGTTGTTACAACGTGCACGATACCAGGGCCTCCTTAGGGAATTTTTATTAGGTCTGGTGTCCTGACGTAGATCTACGTTCAGACGCCAGTAAAATGGTGTTACGTGCTCTTACTCTTTACCGCTCGGCCCGACGTCCCGACCCGAACTGGTCTCGAAATTGCTATGTATTGGCTGATTTGTGCAGACGGGGGGGGGGGGGGGGTATTGCTAGGTATTGCTTGATATTGTTCGGCAATAACGAGAAATACCATTATGTCAAGACCAATACCTAGCAATACCGATCAATGCCCCAGTTTTGCTAGGTATTGCTCGGTATTGGTCTTGACAGAGCGGTATTTCTCATTATTGCCAAGCAATACCGAACAATACCTAGCAATACCCGAACATAGCAATACCGGGTTCCGGTCCGGGTCGGATCATCGGGTCGTGCGGTAAAGAGTAAGAGCACGTGGCAACATGTTATTGACGTGTCCAAACCTAATAATTGTTCCTCCTTAGGACACCTAGAGCACCTTGTTTTATTAGACACAAACTACATCTCCTCAACCTCCTGCTATGTGACTGATTAGTCGATTACCCTTTTTTTAGTCGACTAGAGTAATTTTGTACACCAAAGAGCATAACCAATTTATAAATTATTTTTTTTAACAAAGCTTCAAATTATGAATCTATCAAACTCGGCATTTAAGTTGATTTGTCTTGAGCAATTTTCATAAGCCAGCCTATCATCTATAAGAATAGAAACTTGTCTTTTAACCTCAAATCATTATAAAACGAATGAAATTTCTTGAATAATGGAGCGAATCAACTCCCATCTCATCAATTGGATCTTCAAATATTCTTTCCTAACTACTGATTCAACTATGGCATAAACTGAGCTGGCGAGAAATTGCTTTGATCTTAGGTCCAAAGGCCATGGAGGTTTTGTTTGTGACGGCTTTTTTACTACTTCTTAAAACGGTTTTTTAGTATAAAATTTTTAATTTTTGAACTAAAAAGCTGTTTTAAGAAGCAGTAAAAAAATCGTCACAAACGAAGCCGGATTCAATAGACTTGACTGATCAAGACCATCTAAATGCAAAAGCCATCCAACAGCGTTTTCTATTCAACTATGGGTTCCCCGATAAAAAAACATCAAATATGCCCTCATCTATGGACTAATTATTATGTGCGGATACCAGATGGAGCTGATTTGATGTGCATTTAATGCTCTTTTGCAAAAGGATAGTAAAGGACAACAAAATTTTAATATTTATTAAATAATTAAATATTTGTTGCGCTTTTGCAAAAAGGCAACAAATGGACAGTAAAAAACACATTCATAATTGAATATTTTGCTGCCCTTTTACTATCTTTTTGTAAAATGACGGCAAAAGCACAGCAAATCCGGACTGTTCTCTACATCCATATCCACACAGATTAATTTCTCTCATCTATGACATTGTGTTCAGTTAGATAAAAAATTGCAGTAGGGAGCTAGCTCTTTTCTTAGAATGCATGCATGAGTCTTACAACTTTAAATTAAATTCGTAGATAGATCTCTGACCTGGACCTTCCTCTAATCACTTTCTTCATGTTCATTATTACCATGCAATGAGGGAAAACTAAGGTTAGCCGGAATTATTTGTCTTCCAAGAGCCATGAATCGCACTCACTGAGTGATACGTCGTCAAAAAAGTATCTTGATCGGACGCGAATTTCGATGCAAAATCAAGTTAGAAATTTTAAAAATTAATTTGGAGACCATCTCAACTTCGATTTCAGCAAACTTATAGTCGAACTGAGCGTCTCGGAAATATGAACACAACGACACCAAATTCGACTCAATCCGAGCCCAAACCAGTTCAAATCAAGGACCCGAAGCACTGTTGGAAGGTTGGAACCACAATTAGGATGATTAAACGGTTTTCAAACATAACAAACTTATACTCGAATCGAGCGGCTCAACAACACGAATCCAAAGAGCCCAAGATCGTTGAATTCCGACATCATTAAGGTCTTCAAATCTCTAAAGAACGGTGCATGATCAAGGGATTTAACATCAGCCGTTCATCCGACTACTCCCCATTTACCCTTGATCTCTCACATATTTACGGGCCATGCCACCCCAGAAATCTATAAATAGACCCCTCAATTCTCTTGAAAAGTGACCGAAGCAAGAAAAAAAGAGAAGGAAGAAGCTCCTCCTCGACCACCGCTGGAGTTTTGCCGGACCACCGCCTGACGCCGTTGCTCCGCCGGACCACCACCTGAGGCCCTCACCTCCACCGGACCACCGCCTGACGTCGTTGCTCCGCCGGACCACCACCTGAGGCCCTCACCTCCACCGGAACACCGCCTGACGTTGTTGCTCCGCCGGACCACCACATGAGGCCCTCACCTCCGCCGGACCACCGCCTGACGCCTTTGCTCCACCGGACCTCACCATGCCACCACCTGACACCCAGATTTCTTCTGAGCCACCACTTGATGCCGAGAGTTCTCCTGAAGAACCGCCCTCGTACTACGGTCTTTCTGACCCCAGTCTCCTACCGACTACGATTCTTCCGACCTCCATCAACAGACAACGGTCTTTCTGACCCCGGTCTCCTGCCGACTACGGTCCTTCTGACATCCGTTGCCTACTATGGTCCTTCCAACCTCCATCTCCAGACAATGGTCTTTTTGACCCCGGTCTCCTACCGAGTACGGCCTTTCTGACCTCATTCGTCTACTATGGTCCTTCCGACCTCCATCAACAGATAACGGTCTTTTTGACCCCAGTCTCCTGCCGACTACGATTCTTCCGACCTACATCGCCAGAAAACAGTCTTTCTGATCTCTGTCTCTTGCTGGCAATGGCCCTTCCAACCAAACAAACATGTTTATGTTGATTATTGTAACTCCCACCATGTATTGCGCTCTATATGGCGTATATTTGTAACATCAGGCCAAGGTCTTCTCCCTAAGAAGGACCTCATTTGTAATCGATTGCAAATACTAGTAGATTCATTCAAACTGGGCCAGGCTCCGTGATTTTTCCCCCTTAGCAGGGGTTTCCACGTAAAAACTCTGGTGTCTCTTATAAATGTTATACCCTCTCTCACTTATCTGCTTGTGTGCTGGATCTTCGTACAACGCTAAGATGCTAAACTTTATAATTCTCTGCCGCCGCGAATACTCCAGGACGCAACACTGAGCATTATATTGTTGGGCCAGTTCGGTTTGTGAAATTATAATCATGTTTGACCTACATTTTGATATTTTGTTTAGTTCTTTAATTAACATGAATGATCAATTATGACTTCTTCTATGAAGATTGTTGTGGGCTCCGAAAATTTGAGAACATACCCTTCCGCGGCCCTTTTCTTTCTTTTGAGTCGTCGAGGAGATTTTCACGCTTAAATTCCGAGGAAAATTTTCAGAAGGCATATTGGGTTATGAATAAGACATAACCCAGATATTTCACCCTCATTTTGCGAGGACTTTATGATTTGAGTTTAGGTTTCCTATAGGCGAAAACCCCTATATATAGTTAATCACCCCTCCCAATAATGAATAAGAACTTTCGATTAAGGCTAGCCATCAAGAGTATACACAATATCTTGTGTATAGTAGCAGCATGATTTGGACATTTAGGATTTAACATTGAAAATTAAAAATTCACCACCTTGCACTTAAAGCGAGGGGGGGGGGGGGGGGGGGGGTGCCTGGAACTGAGTCTCGCTAACCACTCGCTTAACTTACTACGATATGAGTATCCTTTCAATAGAGCAAAGACAAGCTTACCTAGCTGACATCAGGTCTATCTAATCAGCTTGTCCATCTTTCATGGTTCAAGTCAGTTGACTCTACTCTATCTACGATGCATCGAGGTTGGTGATGACGATAGGCCCGATCAAGACCGCATAGTTATGTCGTCCTAGGTCATCATGATCCCTAATCTACTTAGTCAGAGAAAGAAGTCAACCCAACCTGACATGAGAATCCTTATCGGCAGCCATGAGTTACTTCGCCCAATGTTATCTTGTAAACATAGGGTGAATGGTTGTCTAAGGAGACAAATTCAAATACACTTTAGCTAACAAAGAGCTTTGTGCCTTATCTGTCATATTCTATTGATTCATTACTTAAAGATTTAGAGCCGTTAGGGAACATACGGGCTCTGACAATGACTATAATTTAATGGTGTCATTTGGCGACAAAATCACCCACCATTGGAAAGTTAGCAATTTGTGACGGATTTTTTACGGTTAATCCACCACAAATTTGGCATGTACTGGAATGCTTCGTCTAATGGTACCTTGCATTTTATTTCTTTTAATGTGTCATAAGAACCACTGAAACTTTAACAGTGTTAAAATAATTCTAGAATTTTTTGGAATGTAGTTATTTATTTGAGCTATGGAATGTTACTATTTGATTATTATTTTATTACCCTATTTAATTATTATTTTTAAACTATTTGGATTTGTAATGTTGTAAAGCTGAATAAAAAAGCATGCTATTTTTTTTTTAATTTCTAATACATATTTCTAGAGGAATTGTGATGGAATTTCGATAAAATTTTTGTTGCAAACCTTGATACAACGATTTCGTATCATTGTTTGTGATGAAAATATCCATCATAAATCGCAGCATGTTTCCATCGTATATTCGCCGATGAATTTCTCTTATTTTGCCACGAATTTTTCCCGCGCAAAAGGCTAAATTTCTTGCAGTGACTCGATCAGTGGGTCCCAATAATAACCGTTTACATGTGGTGCCATTTGGTGATAAAATCACAGGTTAGAGGACATGTGCCACATCCTTACTAGTAAGAGACAAATTGAGAATGAATCCTAGTGATATTCTTAACCAGACATTTTCTCTTTGTGAGCTAAAGTGATTTCCAAGCTTGTCCACTTCAATAAATTTTTTAGATGGGTGGATGTGTATTTTGTTTTGAATATTTTAGTGTTCTATATCGATTTTAAATATTTTGGTTTTGGTGACTTTTGAGTTTTGAATTTTAATGAAAATTTGTGAGGCATTTTTAAATATTTGAGATCCCCTCCAATTGAGATTTCCTATCAATATGGCCATCATAGGGTTTTATAGGTAATTTTACTTTATTAATTGAACATTGTCAATTTTATTTACTTGCCGACATCAGGTTAATCGTCTTCTTTTTTCCTTTATTAATGAATTTTATTTGTAATAAACCTTAAATGTCTAATATGAACGTATAAAATAAATATCTTGGTCGAAGCTACGACCGTATATTTGTTTGACAGTTCAGGCCGTGTCGATCACTATTTATTCACAAATAAGGATCAAACTCAAACTTAAGTTCATTTCTTAACCCGCATAATATCCTCAGATATTATGTGTGTGCATATATCATTATATCACATTCATCGGGGCCCATACGAGTATATGCTTATGCATGAATTTTATATTATCCATTTATATGATTGTCCAGCATATGTAATAGATGTATGCGACATATTTTACTACAAGAAAATCTCTGTTTATCGACAAATTTCTGGCAAAAATTCATCTGCCAGTTGAAGCGGTAGTTTAACCAACGGATATTCTGCCGTTAACGTAACAGTGTATTTTCAGGTGAAAAAATCATCAAAAGACCATCAATTTTTATAAAATCGGTGGTTAATTCTAATGAAAAATACGTCAAAAATAACCTACGAAGCTTCGCACTAAAAATCTGCCAGCTTACTTAAACCCAACAAAATATTGTCGGTGTAAATTTTGCCAAAAAAGGTTATGGCGGAAAAGCCGCTGACCATGCTCTTCTCATTTCACTCCTACTCGCTCTTGCTTTGTTATTCTCCTCTGTCGCCAATGTTTTCCTTAATTGTCGAATGTCGCCTCCATCACTGGTGTGTTCACCTCTCTGTTGCCAATGTTCGCCACCTTTGTCGCCTTCTTCTTGACTGTTCCATCACCAAAGTTCCCCTCTCAATTGCCAGAAATTCACTGTAAGTAACACATTTAATTTTCCTTTGGTCATGGATGTTCTCAGTAGACATTTGCAAGTCATTATAACATAGTATATGCATTTTATTGATGATATTCTTCTTATTGATAAGACTAGAGAGGGAGTTGATGTGAATGCTTTATGGTGTAAGTTCTGAAGGTATATTCAATGAAAAATTTAGAAATATTTGCTTGATTCTCTTGATAGACATTTGCAATGCTTTATGGTGTAAAATGTTGGTCATTAAACGAGAAACATAAGATTAAGTTGAGTGTTTGTAGACATGAGAATGCTCATGAGTGAGAGAGTTGCCTTAGATGGTTTGCTCATATAAAACGGTGGCCTCTCGTGAACCTAGTTAGGAAAATAAAGGTATTAGATTTTTCTTATGCTAAGAAAGGTGTAGAGGTATTAGATTTGGCTTATGTCGATAAATCTGTCATAATATCTCTGGTGCAAACTGCTTTTTCACATAAGTACCCCATCAAGATATATACACGCCTTTCTTGGTATGGTAGGATTGAATATTATGACTACGATGCCACCCGACATTGACTGTGCAAGTGTTTTTTAACGTGGCGGGCAGGCTAAGACTCCTTATATTTCTCCTAAACTAGGGAGACTCTAGGTGGCTGCCATATTATTCACTAACAGGGGCCTGTGTAAAATAACATCATCCAATTTACAAATGAATTTGAATTCAATATATTTCCTTCAAATAAATCAAATAAGTTAAATGTAGCACAAGGAAGAAAGATATTAACATATGTATTCTTTAATGGGGTAAATTTTTTTATTCAAGCAGCTTGTCAACTACCTAGTTTCATCACAGATGAAAAGTTTTAATACCCATATTGTAAACATAAAAATCAAGAGCACCTAAGACCAGATGATATAATTATTGATCTATATCATAGAGGTTCATGTCAGAATATTGGTATTGGACTCCTCATGGTGAGTATGAGCCACAATTTAATTCTCAATGCGTCTCGTCTACAAGTTTTAATATAGATGAGGAAAAAAATATCTGACCTCTTGAGAACTTAGTTTATGATGCAATTTGAGCATAATTTGAATAATATAAAGAAGAGTCATCAAATAAAGAGGCATAAATTTTTTATGATTTATTGTATGATGCCCAATAACTAATATAAAAGGGGTGCACTACTCACTCAGAGTTATTCATTGTTGTGAAGATGATGCTAAGCTCATCTCATGAATGTCTAAATCAAGGCAAAAAGAATTTTGAGAAGCACGGGTTGACTCGCATATAAGATATATTTGCAGACATTAGAAAGTTAGGTGAGAGACCACTTTGGATTGGTGAAAGTGTATGGGTCAAGCTAACCAGTGCTTTTGGTAGCCCATATTATATCAGGAGAATGGACCATAATAGATAGAACTGAGTTTCTGATGTTGAGGGTATAAGTAGTTCCTTGTATATTGGGGCTTCAATTATATATACTGACCACAGGTGATGTTTGGTAAAAATATTTAAAAGGTTTTAATAATTTACTTAGATATAAATACTAATATAAGTATATTACAGCAAGAGGTGCTTGGTAGAGAAACGACCACTGTTGAGTTGCATAGTCATACCTACAAGCAACAAGGGGATCAACAATGGGTTGACGAGCAAGCAAAGATAGCCTACATGAGTACATAAGTTAAACCTTTTTTGGTGTCTGTACTATAAATTGATTAATCTTGTATTAACTTTTATAGGATAAGTATACACTACTTCGAGAGAGCTAGGCAGGAGCAGGTGAGGGATCTTCTAGGGGATTAGCAGATTATTCTGACTATCGCACTTGATCATAAGCAATACGAGGAATACAGAAAGGTTGGATTTATGATTTAGGCTCAGAAGCCTACGCATACGAGGGGAAGACATCTGATGGCTCCAACTTCTCACCAAATAGCCATGAATCGTTATACATCTAACCTATTGCTGCCCTTATAGTTGAGCTAGAGCAAGTCAGGAAATCAGAAGTTGACATGCAAATGCAAATGCAGATGCAGAGGAGGAGACTGATTCTGATTTAATTTTTTTTCTTGTTTATGGACATCTATTTTATATGCTGGATATTTAATCTATATAGTTGTTTATTTTCTTGTCTATTTTTTTAATGTGCAATGAATAAACTTTATATTTAATTTTAAATTACTTGGTGAATGTTCAATTAACTTGGGACGATCAAATTTGTTATTAAAATTTTTGTTGAATGTTAAGCTATTTATTTGTATTTATATATTTGTATGCAGGTTTGTTGTGTTGTAGAAAATATAAACATAAGAGGGAGTGTTATTTTTTTGTTACAGATTTATAGAGGATTTTCAACGAATTATCTGTTGGAAATGAAAATTACTACGAAATGTATCAAATTTAAGGTGAAAACTTATCACTAGAATTTAATTCCTGCGGATATTTGCTGGACTAATCCATTGGTCTATGTCTGACAGATTATCCGCAGAAAAATCCGGCGTTAAGTTTTCATCAGAAATTCCTACGAATAAACCGACAGTACTAATGACTAAAAAATAACACAACTTACTAAAATATTGTGCCAATAAACCTGCCAGAAATATTTTTGGCAAAACGGTTTCGCCAAAAAAATATTTTCGATGCACATTTTACCGTGAAGTTAAGTCACCACAAAAAATCACCTATTACCGATGGTTTTTTCAGGCGAAAAGTGATAATTTTCCGGCAAAAAAATTTCCGTCAGTAAAACACGCATAGGAAAAATTTTTCCTTTGGTAAAACATTTCGGCGGCTATCCCGCGCTCTTTGGCAACCAAAAAATTCAAAAAATATTGTGTCTGGCTGCCCGACCGCTCAATCTGGCCATTGACCACCCGGATGCCCAACTACCCGCTGACCGTCGAGCTGCACGACTGCTCACACTCTTCCCGCCGAGCTGCCCGACTGCCCGCACTCTTCCCTCCAAGCTGCTCGACTGCCCGCTGACTGCCCACCCGATTTGCCAAGGCGCACTGCCCGCTGCCTTCCCGCCGAGCTGACCGACTGCCCGGACTCCCTGCCCTGTCTGTCGCCTGACTGCCCGCTGGTCTGTTCGCCTGCCCGTGCTCTTCCAACGGGATTCGAACTGTGTTCAATTCAAATTATATCAAACACTCAACTATTATGCTACAATATAAATTTTCTAGACAATAAACTAAATTAAATTTGATGATTAGATTTTGATTATGATTAGAGCCAAAAATATTAAATTTATTTCATATTGAGTGTAACATATGAGAAATTAATTAAAATTTATATTGCATTTATTATATATATATATATATATATATATATATATATATATATATATATATATATATATATATATATATATATATATATATATATATATGAGATCTAATTTAATCAAATAATTCATCTGGGTTTATTTTAATCACATTTTAAATGAAACAATATGTTATGAGGAGGATATGCAAAGCTGGTTGCATTTATTCTCTTAATTGAATGAATCAACATTTTCTTCTACCATCACACGTTCTTTGTGTGCGACGCATTTTAGTGGTTAGGATTGCATGGGACACACCTCGATCCTTGGAATATCACGTCGGCTGCATGTTGCATGCAGGGAGACTGGGAGAGGTCAAGGTCCAATTGTTAGAATGTGGCCTTTCCACCGCCACATATGCTAGCAGTATGCCAGTATATGCCCAAGAACCCATGCATTACATGCCTCGCTATATTGCTTTCAATGAGAGTTGAAAGTTGGGTGCCTATGATCAACCTCCTCATGCTTCTTGCCATGTAGAATAATGGAGAAATTATTCTCTGTGGAGATAGGATGTAGAATGTCGTGTAAAGATCAATCAGAATGCGTCACGTCAGTGGTACCGAGCCGTTGTACATAACGGTACCGAGCAGTACCGAGCACAGAGGTGATGTGGCGCATTTTGGTTGGTCTTCAAATGGCGTTTTGGCATCTGCACAGAATAACTAATCCTTGTGATAAACATTTTCTACACTACATGAAAATAGTCAATTACCAGAGGATTTTCCGGCGGCTTTCTGACGGATTTTTGACGGATTACAATGAAATATTTTGGACTTATTTTTTGCAGATTTTCCGACGGATTTGTTTTCAGTTGACTTTCTGAAAGATTTTAATAATTTGTGAAAAAAAAAATATTTTTAATGATTTAAATAATTAATAATTTTATAGCTCATTTTAATTCATTGTTAATTTAATAATTTATTTTTATTAATTATTAACTTAATATCTTATTTTAATTAATTAGTAATTTAATAAATTATTTTAATTATTTAATTACTTAATATTGATTTAATAACTTATTTTAAATAATTATTAATTTAATGACTTATTTATTAATTTTGATATATATATATATATATATATATATATATATATATATATATATATATATATATTTAATTTATTTTAAATTTTAATACTACTAATAGTATTTAAATATAAAATATATAACATAATAATACATTTTGCGCTGCAGCAAAGTTGAAGGCTCTATGAAATTCTTCCAAGTTGTTGCGGTATGAATCCAGGCGGAGACGCGCAAGTAGTCGCGGGCTGGTTCGGGCTGGTAGGCAGCTCACACGGGTGGGTGCACCACAGGAAATTAAACACGCGAATAACGTCGGACTTTTTGGCAGAATATTTTGTGTCGGTAAATACGGGGCTTGTACCGGCGCATAATGCGAATGAATTATGACGGCGTTTTTTCCGGCGCATAGTGTGACGAAAATTTGCCGGTATTTTCCGTCCTATTTCTACGTCGTAAACTACCGACGCATATATCGCCATAATATTCGGTTAAGAAACGACATTTTGGCTAACATATTTTACGCCGATAAAGTACTGGAGAGTGCGTCGGATAGGTTTCCGACGTCTTATAAATGTCGGAAGATATTTTTCGACACGTACCAAACAGGGGTACAAAAATCCGACTGAAATGTGCCGGAACCCAAGGACTTTCGTCGGATTTTAATGGTTACCAGTGGACCATGTCTGCTGGTAATAGTGTGTTTTCTTATAGTGGCGCGGGTTCGGGCTGACTGACAACTCAAGCGGGAGGGCGCGAGTCGGGCAGATTGGCAGCTCATGTGGGCGGGCGCAGGTTGGGGAGCGAGTTCGAGCTGGCAGGAGCGCTGTCGGGCGGGCAGGTTCGGGTTGGCAGGCTCGCTGGGGGGGGGGGGGGGGGGGGGGGGGGGGGGGGGGGGGGGGGGCGGTTCGGGTTGGCTGGAGGGCTTTCTTCGATGGTTCGGGCGTGGGTTCAACCAAATTAAGCCGGAAAATTTTGTCAGAATTTTTTCCGACGCTCGTTTTACCGGCGAAAAAGTTTTCGCCGTAAATTCACCGAAAAATGAATAATTTTTCGTCAGAAAATTCATCAGTAGTATATGATTTTCATGTTGTGCTAGAATAATCGACTAGGATTTATCAAAGCTATTTCAAATTTGATACTCCTCTAAATTAATGACAAAGGTTTATACACATTAAATTTTTTTATGTATTATCCATTGTTTTGAAAATCGGATCGGAACGGCCGGTTCGACCGGTTCAACCGTGAATCGGACTTACGGCCGGTTCGGACCTCCCTAAAAACCAGGCTAGCAACGAACAGGTCAAAACCGATTTGAACCGCCGGTTGAGCCGACTGTTGAACCGATCCGTTTCTTAAGAACCGACCGGTTCAACTAATAATATATTTAAATTTTTTTGAATGAGAACTTGTTGGAAATTTTTTTTGTAGAATATTCAAATAAATAATAATAATAATAATTTTTAAACTTTTTAAATTTATTATTAATTATATATTTATAATTATTCAAAAAATAATAATTATTTATAATGTTTAAAGTTCTAAACTTTTTCTAAAAGTGAAATTAAATAATAGAAAAATTGAAGATTGAAGATGTTTATATTTAAATTTAAAATTAGTAATTATTTATATTTAAATATATAACATAAATATAATTATTATTTCGATTTAATTTTAAAATTATGTAATATATTATATATGTATGAATTTTATTTATTTTTTAGTTTAAAAATTCTTATAGTTACAAAATTTTTAAGAATAAATTGTCATTATTTTTATGTTAATTTTATTACTTTTAATTATATTATTATTTATTATGTAATCCAGTTCGACCGGGGTCGAACCGGTCGAACCATGAACCTCTCATTCTTCCGGTTCGTTGTCCGATCCGATTTTCACAACCTTGGTATTATCATTATATTGTACCTATTTTAATCTAGAGATGAAAAAATTTCTCCAAATTATTTTCATCGATTTAACTTTTGAAACATATCTAGATATCTTTTTTCCAGTGATTCACACTAACAATCCACACAGGTAATGACTATCTTAGTTCTTAATCTTTTTTTAATGACACAATTAAGATATTAATTATACATTGTAACTAATTTCTAGTTTTGAATTTCTTACGAGATGAGGCCACCTCGGAGCGACAGTCTTCTATAAATACCAACTTTCATAACAGTCCATGCATAGCGGCAACGCAGACAACAAAAACACAAGCAAACACCTTAATTTCTTGTTACTACTTCCTCCAAAGTCAAGACGCAATGGGAAGCCTCCCCACCGAACCATTCCAGCCACTAGACCTAGACCTCTTCTCCAAAGAATCCAAAGCGGTCGTCGACTTCATCGCCGACTACTACCGCGACATAGAACGCTTCCCCGTTCGCAGCCAAGTAAAGCCGGGCTATCTCCGCAACCTCATTCCCGACACCCCTCCCCTCTTCCCCTCACCCATCACCACCATTCTCCACGACATCAAAACAGACATCTTTCCCGGCCTCACCCACTGGCAAAGCCCCAATTTTTATGCCTATTACCAAGCCAACGCTAGCTCTGCCGGCTTCGCTGGAGAGATGCTCTGTTCCGGCCTCAACGTCGTCGGATTCAGCTGGATCGCTTCCCCTGCTGCCACCGAGCTTGAAACCATCGTTATGGATTGGATGGCCAATATGCTAAAACTCCCACCAACTTTTCTTTCTGGCGGACTCGGCGGCGGCGTCATCCACGGCAGCACGTGCGAAGCCGTGGTTTGCACGCTTGCCGCGGCAAGAGATAATGCTCTGAATCAGAGCAATGGCGAAGGGATCACAAAGCTGACAGTATATGCATCTGATCAAACGCATTTTACATTTCAGAAGGCGGCGAAGCTGGTTGGAATTCCGGACAGAAACTTTAGGGTGATATCGACGTCGGCAGAGACAGGATATGCGTTGACGGCGGAGAGCGTGAGGGCGGCGATGGATGCTGATGTAGTGGCGGGGATGGT
Organism: Dendrobium huoshanense; assembly: GCA_016618105.1. Taxonomy (NCBI): domain Eukaryota; kingdom Viridiplantae; phylum Streptophyta; class Magnoliopsida; order Asparagales; family Orchidaceae; genus Dendrobium; species Dendrobium huoshanense. The sequence goes on from CM028352.1 coordinate 10,203,388, forward strand.
GCCGTTGTATTTGTGTGGAATGGTGGGGACGACGGCGGTAGGGGCGGTAGACCCATTAAGAGAGATCGGGGAAGTGGCGAGGGAGTTCGGCGTGTGGTTCCACGTGGACGCAGCGTGTGCCGGCAGCGCTGCTATTTGCCCGGAGTTCAGGCGGTACTTCGATGGATTGGAGACGGCGGATTCGTTTAGTATGAATCCACACAAGTGGCTGCTTGCGAATATGGACTGCTGCTGCCTTTGGGTGAGTTTTTACTGATGGCATTTAGCAGTAAAATAAACTCATGATTATTTACATGGATTCAATGACTTATCTTCAATCATGAAATAAGCTCAATTTATTTTTCAAAAAAAAAAAGTGGTAAAGAAATATGCGGGTCATTATCAATTTCAAATTTACTAATTATCAATTCCAAATAATCTTCTAATTAACTTAAATTTCTAACAATCTTTAAATTTTTACTAATAAAGCAATATTGTCGAACTCAGGTAACGTGCACGACGAAATTGATAGACTCGTTGTCAACTAAGCCAGAGATATTGCGGAACACTGCAACTGAAGTCGGCAATGTGATCGACTACAAAGATTGGCAGATCGCACTAAGCCGGAGGTTTCGCGCCATGAAGTTGTGGGTGGTCATTAGACGTTTCGGCCATGCTAATTTGATGGAGCACGTTAGGAGTGATGTGGACATGGCAAAGCATTTTGAGAAACTTGTCGCTGAAGATGAGAGGTTCGACTTGGTTGTGCCACGACGATTGACGCTTGTTTGCTTTAAATTGAGGGTTGATAAAAATGAGGGGAAGAAGTGTAGGGAGATGAACAAGAAGTTGCTTGATTCGGTGAACGGAAGCGGGAAAGCATTTATGACACATGCGGTCGTTGGTGGGGAATTCGTGTTGCGGTTTGCGGTTGGTGGGACGCTAACGGAGAAAAAACATGTGGAAGCAACTTGGAAGCTGGTTCAGGAGAAGGCAAGTGAATTGTTGATGACTGGTTGGAAGTAAAGGGTATAGCTTAATTCTACTGTTTCATGATATGTAATTTTTAAAATTTTGATATGGCCAAAATAAGGTATTATTTGATATGAGGAAGTGAGATATAATTTTTAATATCTAAAAAAATTTTAATAATGTTGTAATGTAAACTCTTAAAAGTTAATATATTATAAATGAATGACTATGCATTAGTAATTTTTAATAAATCAACTAATTAGTTGAGTGTTGTAAATGAACGTGGACCAGTTTGGTCCTGGTTTCACTCGTGAGCAACTGATCGATAGTTCTATAAATTGCCACAAAATTGTACACTGCAAGCGCCCCATACGCTCGCTTCAGTCTCTCTCCAATCATACGAATCACATGCAATTTTTGTGGCCTAGTGTTGGATTCTCCTGCTCCCGTCAAAGAAAGAATCAAATTTCTCTTTATTTTAATTATTATATATAAACAATGAGGTTACATAATAATTATATTAGTGATATATCATCAAAAAATTATCTTGATCGGGCACAAATCTAGAGGCAAAATAAACCCGGAAACTTCAAAAATTAAGTTGGCCCGGGATCATTCTCATCTAAAGGAACTCTGATTTCAGCAAAACTTATAGCCCTCAGGAGCAGGGCTGAGCGTTCATCTCGTCCTGAAATACGAACCCAACTCGACACCAAATTCAACTTAATCTGAGCCCAAATGAGCCCAAATCAAGCACCCAAAGTGTTGTTGGAAAGTTCATATCTTAATTTGAGTTACAGGCAAACATAGGTGCACTCCAATTTTAGCAAACACAATGAGCTTATATTCGAATCGAACAGCTCGACAGTGGAGGGGACGAATCCAACGAGACCAAGATCGCCTAATTCCGACATCATTAAGACCTTCAAATGTCTAACAAACAGTGCACGATTAAGGGATTCAATATCAACCGTCCATTCAACCACTCCCTATTTGCCCCTGACAAGCTCTCACACCTATTTACAAGCTATGCCACAGTGGTGTGACACTAGAAAATCTATAAATAGACCCCTATCATTTCTCTTGAGACGGGGGACCGAAACAAGAAGAAGAAGTGTTCAAGAGATCAGGATAGGAGGGAAGAGACATTCTTCCTCGTTACGGCACCGTCGGAGTTCCACTTGAACTTCAAAGCTTGACACCAGAATTCTGCCTGACTTATACAGAGTATGAGTTTGGGATCAGCGAGCAAATGATCTGAAGGAGTAATCGACTTCAAGAAAAGTGAGATGTGATTCCAAACCATCCTGCATAAAACACAACTAATTCACCTGCCCTTTTAAGTAAAATGTCCGACAGAACAGCAAGCCCCCATATGACGCCGAAAATTTAATAGCAACTCTTATGCCCAATTGTGCCAATGTAACGAATGATAAGATTTAAAATCCTCGGCCGCCAACTTATTTGAAACTTCTCGGTTACTTCCACCCGACGCCGGACCTTCACTCGTCGCCAAGTTTCAATTACCCAATGGGCCAGAGTTAATTTTATCGGTTGTCAGTAACTTTTGTTGGAGGCCATCTATCCAAAGGAATGGACCAATTCTTTTCATTACAGTTGAACTTCTACTTGACGCCATCTAAATCTGACCTTCAAGCTATCGTCAGACAAGTCAGTCCTTTCGACCATTCCGTAGCACCCGAACCGACTACAAGGGTCCTCCATAGTAGAGAGAAATGACTTACATCGCCTGCCGGATCCTATGAAAACAGTCTTTGAGAGGTTTGACCTCCATCGCCCTCCGACTAAGGTCCTCCAGTGACTTAGGTAAAGGTCGCCCGTTGACTACAGTCTTTATGACCTCCATCGCCCGCCAATGACTAGAGGGTCCTTCTAAAAACAAATAATACGTCAGGAAATCCAAAGCAGACTATAGTTTTTCCGACATCCGAATCGCCAGACCCCCCAATGGTCTTAGGTATGACTTACGTTGCCTGCCAACTAGGTGAGCTTCTTCTGACCTCCGTCACCAGACTATGATCCTCCCAACCAAACGAACTGGACGTCAATAGTGAATCTTTATATTGACATCATGTAATGTACTTTATAAAATGTACATCAAGCCTTAAGGCCTTCTCCCAAGGAAGGGCCTCGTTTAAGCCAATAATCAACATATTGCTATACTAGTGGATTCAGAAATTCAATCCTCCCCCCGAAGGAGAGGCTAGGCCCCGTGGTTTTGCATCCCTAGAGCTTTCAGGGGTTTTCCACATAAGGTTGAAATCTGTGCCTGGTAAGCTTCTTATAAGTGCTAGACCCTCTCTCTTATCTGGGGATTACGTGCCAGATTTTCGTACATGGGACGCTAAGACATTAAACTTTGGATATTTCTCTACCAGGTCGCGAATACTCCTGGACAGCCAACAAGTTCTTAGTATAGAGTCAATTGGAGGGATATTTAAGACAGAGTGGGTCTGGAAAATTCAAAGTCAAAAAGCATATACAGAATGGTGGCTTCACCACAGGTTACTGCTTTAGAAGAATACATATTTAATCAAAAGCTAAAAGTGGGAAATGGATGAGTAAACTACCCATCAAGCCATCACCACGATATAACCTTACTTGAAAGAGTGCAATCAGTGCTCCTTGCATTTACAAGCTGAAATAGTCCATCCATAAAACTATATAATGAGCATAATGGACAGCCTTGTCTCAGTCCAGTTGAAGTAACCTTCCAAAGACTTGCCATTAATGGCTACAGAAAAATGCACCTCTGAAATACGAGGCATGAATCCAAGATATGAAAACACCTTTTGCTTTCATACGGGTCAATGCTAATATAAATCCCTAGAGACTGTATCAAAAGCCTTATCGGTATGTCGAATTTGGCACTACACAATCTACGAAGTCAATTGGTGTTGCTGTTAAAAGTGCCAAGGAGCTCCGTAGCTAAAATAACATTGTCAGAGATAATTCTATTGGTAATGAAATAACAATAAAAGAAGTCTATAACATTTTTCATTCTAATAGCCAACAACTGGTAGCAATACTCCATCAATGAGTTGCATAAATGAAATTGGCCTATCAGTCATTCACCGAAGTTGGGTGATTGTGCTTGGGTATAAGAGCAATAGCAGAGTGTTTATATCATGTTTGGGCATAAAAGCATTGTATGAAAACAAGACTGCACACGCATGACTGCCCAATATGCTCCAAGAGGCTTTGTAGAACTCAAACGAGCAACCAGGTGCAGTATTTGACCTGTTATAATATCCTCAGTAGAAAAAGGTGCTGTTAAGACCCTCAAGCAAGTTTGTTGAGGAATGGTTTTCCTCCTTCGACCACAGGCAGATGAGTATCACCGGGCTGTTAAAAAGAGTCTTAGTCATCAATGATTAATGAAGGCTGTGTTGATACCCTATGGGTGGTCAACCAGAATGGAGGGTCCCATTAACCTCAATGCCCCTATCATAAGATAGGTGGAGTTGTGTCGGATATGAATATTGGAGTACAGGAATTTCAGGTCATCCTCTCCAGCCTTAAGCCAGTGAGCCTTGCTTCTTTGAGTGATCCAAGTCAACATACTTTGCTTACATGCTACAATCAGAGAGATTCTCATTAATAGACTTGAGAGACGAGACCTTTTTTTTATTTCAGACTAAGAGAGGATGTGAGATTGGGAATGAGCTAGCTTCTCAATGCTCATCTTTTTGGAAGAGCACCAATTTTTAGTGCTTAACAATCATCACATTTGAGCTCCTTCATTTTATGATAGAAATCACAAAAGAAGTAGGTAAGGAAAAAGTCATCCCAAAAATTTTACACCAATAATTCTTAAACAAGAATCTGGGTGGAGATAGAATCCAGTTGTAAAATTATGGGGCAGTGATCAGAGATGTCAGGGTCCGTCACAATGTAGTAAGATATTTGGAAAAGCATTCAGCCATGTGTCATTAATGAAGATTCTATCCAGTTTAATATGAATCGGGGCATCTAATCTCTGATTAAACCATGACCAACAGCCGCAAGGTCAGTAACAGCAGAATTAAACACAAAGTTGTTTAACTCACCCAGTTTGCTCCAATGTAAAGGCGCTTATCAGCGGGAGACTTACAGCAGTTAAAGTCTATTCCAATGATTGCCCAATGGAAGAAGCAAGCCCAGCAGTTTGATTACTGTCTTTCCGACCGGACAAAATTAGAGGCGTAAATAACAGAAATATAAAAATCGTGGCCCCGAGAAATAACACCATGGATTATTTGAGAAGTGAAAAAAAGGTAACTCTCTGGGTGATCCAAATGCGGCCCGCAAAATTGTTGCAAGATCCTTCATCAGGAAAGATCGAATGAGTGCGGGAAAACCAGTCGTACTGAGCCGAAATTTTTGCTTCAAGAATGAATATCAGTATCCAAACTGACCAAAGACTTACAAGACAAAACTTTGGAGGCATTATTGAACATTCCAGGAAGCTAATCTGGGGAGGGTCATTTATGTTTATTTTTGGAATTGTTAGCCTTTTTGGCTTGCTTGCTCCTAGTGTTTTTTGGGCTGGATTTGGCATATGCTGAAGAGTGGCTAGAACTAGCACTGTTGCTAGTGGAGGTATTTTCGGAGCAGGAAAGTCGGATAGGATTCTCCTAGGGGAGGGTCTTTGTAAGTGATTTGAGAAGGGGAAGGAAGAAGGAGAAGGAGGAGGTTGGTAGACCTGCTGTTGATCAAATTTAAGGAATGATAACAGACTTTTGAGGTGGAGGGTTCAAGTCATTAATTGGGCAATATCAGAGGTTTGAGGTTAGGAATACAGGGGGTTGTAGAAGAGGGGTGGGGGTTTTAGAAAATGGCTTTGGATGGCTAGTCCTTGGTCGGCGACTAGTGCTGCAGTGGGAGGGAGGTTGGTCGGTTTAGACGGTGGAGGGGGGTTTATTTGGATTTTTTGGGCATTGAGTGGTATATAGAGCGGCAAAATTCGCAAGGGTTTGGCTTCCAGTCATAGAGAACGGAGAGGGGTGTCAATTTTGCCATCCACAGATATAAAAATTTCATCAGGAAGAGGGTCAGAGCAATTGACCTACCCTGGCGAAGGTTAATCTGGTCTTCGCCGCAGTCAGAGCATCCACCGCCAAGGGCATCAACCAACACAGCTTGCAATTTTCGAGATTCCCTCTGGAGTCCAGCTTAATCTTGATCCATAAGTCTTCTCTTTTGGGAACAAAATCCGGCGACCATTTTTGGAGGATATTAACGGTTTCCCGAATATCTCGTAATCTTAACTTTAAAAGTCGTCAAGCGTTAACAGGGAAAGTTCCCTTTCAGCTTCCATGAACGCTTGAGGAGCGAGAGAAGAGCTTCATAGAAAGGTCTTTTGCCTAAGGAATAACCAACCAAAGATAAAGACCACTCCAGCATAGCGCAACTGCGACTGAGAAAAAAGGCGGTGAAGTTTTTTGTTGGGTGATGTTTCATGAGAGACGGGCGTTTGACCTCCAAACTGATCAAGACGCAATGGGAAGTCTCCTCACCGAACCATTCCAGCCACTAGACCTAAACCTCTTCTCCAAAGAATCCAAATTGGTTGTCGACTTCATCGCCGACTACTACCGCGACATAGAAAGCTTCCCCGTTCGCAGCCAAGTAAAGCCAGGCTATCTCCGCAACCTCATTCCCAACACCCCTCCCCTCTTCCCCTCACCCATCACCACCATTCTCCACGACATCAAAACAGACATCTTTCCTGGCCTCACCCACTGGCAAAGCCCCAATTTTTATGCCTATTACCAAGCCAACGCTAGCTCTGCCGGCTTCGCCGGAGAGATGCTCTGTTCCGGCCTCAACGTCGTCGGATTCAGCTGGATCGCTTCCCCTGCCGCCACCGAGCTTGAAACCATCGTTATGGACTGGATGGCCAATATGCTCAAACTCCCACCAACTTTTCTTTCTGGCGGACTCGGCGGCGGCGTCATCCACGGCAGCACGTGCGAAGCCGTGGTTTGCACGCTTGCCGCGGCAAGAGATAATGCTCTAAGTCAGAGCAATGGCGAAGGGATCACAAAGCTGACGGTTTATGCATCTGATCAAACGCATTTTACATTTCAGAAGGCGGCGAAGCTGGTTGGAATTCCGGCCAGAAACTTTCGGGTGATATCGACGTCGGCGGAGACAGGGTATGCGTTGACGGCGGAGAGCGTGAGGGCGGCGATGGATGCTGATGTAGTGGCGGGGATGGTGCCATTGTATTTGTGTGGAACGGTGGGGACGACGGCGGTGGGGGCGGTAGACCCATTAAGAGAGATCGGGGAAGTGGCGAGGGAGTTCGGCGTGTGGTTCCACGTGGACGCAGCGTGCGCCGGCAGCGCTGCTATTTGCCCAGAGTTCAGGCGGTACTTTGATGGATTGGAGACGGCGGATTCGTTTAGTATGAATCCACACAAGTGGCTGCTTGCGAATATGGACTGCTGCTGCCTTTGGGTGAGTTTTTACTAATAGCATTTAGTAGTTAAATAAACTCATGATTATTTACATAGATTCAATGACTTATCTTCCATCATGAAATAAGCTCAATTTATTTTTCAAAAAAAAAATGTAAAGAAAATATTTGGGTCATTATCAATTTCAACATCACTAATTGTCAATTGCAAATAATCTTCTAATTAACTTAAATTTCTAACCATCTTTAAATTTTTACTAATAAAGCAATATTGTCACACTCAGGTAAGGTGCACGACGAAATTGATAGACTCGTTGTCAACTAAGCCAGAGATATTGCGGAACACAGCAACTGAAGTCGGCAATGTGATCGACTACAAAGATTGGCAGATCGCACTAAGCCGGAGGTTTCGCGCCATGAAATTGTGGGTGGTCATTAGACGTTTCGGCCATGCTAATTTGATGGAGCACGTTAGGAGTGATGTGGACATGGCAAAGCATTTCGAGAAACTTGTCGCTGAGGATGAGAGATTCGACTTGGTTGTGCCACGACGATTGACACTTGTTTGCTTTAAATTGAGGGTTGATAAAAAAGAGGGGAAGAAGTGTAGGGAGATGAACAAGAAGTTGCTTGATTCGGTGAATGGAAGCGGGAAAGCATTTATGACACATGCAGTCGTTGGTGGGGAATTCGTGTTGCGGTTTGCGGTTGGTGGGACGCTAACGGAGAAGCAGCATGTGGAAGCAACTTGGAAGCTGGTTCAGGAGAAGGCAAGTGAATTGTTGATGACTGGTTGGAAGTAAAGAGTATAGCTTAATTCTACTGTTTCATGATATGTAATAAAATGATAAAAATAAGGTATTATTTGATATGAGGAAGTGAGATATAATTTAAATATTTTTAATAATGATGTAATGTAAACTCTTAAAAGTTAATATATTATAAATGAATTATGCATTAGTAATTTTTAATAAATCAACTAATTAGTTGAGTGTTGTAAATGAACGTGGACCAGTTTGGTCCTGGTTTCACTCGTGAGCAACTGATCGTTCAATTGCCACAAAATTGTACACTGCAAGCGCCCCATACGCTCGCTTCAGTCTCTCTCCAATCATACGAATCACATGATTTTTGTGGCCTAGTGTTGGATTCTCCTGCTCCCGTCAAAGAAAGAATCAAATTTCTCTTTATTTTAATTATTATATATAAACAATGAACATAATAATTATATTAGTGATATATCATCAAAAAATTATCTTGATCGGGCACAAATCTAGAGGCAAAATAAACCCGGAAACTTCAAAAATTAAGTTCGGGATCATCTGAACTCTGATTTCAGCAAAACTTATAGTCAAACTGAGCGTCTCGGAAATACGAACCCAACGACACCAAATTCAACTTAATCTGAGCCCAAATGAGCCCAAATCAAGCACCCAAAGTGTTGTTGGAAAGTTCATATCTTAATTTGAGTTACCAAACGGTCTCCAATTTTAACGAGCTTATATTCGAATCGAATAGCTCGACGAGACGAATCCAACGAGACCAAGATCGCCTAATTCCGACATCATTAAGACCTTCAAATGTCTAACAAACAGTGCACGATTAAGGGATTCAATATCAACCGTCCATTCAACCACTCCCTATTTGCCCCTGATCTCACACCTATTTACAAGCTATGCCACTCCAGAAAATCTATAAATAGACCCCTCATTTCTCTTGAGAGGGGACCGAAACAAGAAGAAGAAGAAGAGAAGGATAGGAGGGAAGAGACTCTTCCTCGACCACCGTCGGAAGTTCCTACTTGAACTTCAAATGACACCAGAATTCTGCCTTGACTTATACGGGATGCGAAAATTCTGCTCGACTTCAACGTGATGCTGAAATTCTGCCCAAGTAACGAAAGAATTCCCCCCTGACGCCGAAACTCTGCCCAAGTGATGTCGGAGTTCTCCTCGGCCGCCAATAGACGTCGGACTTCCACCCGACGCCGGACCTTCACTCGTCGCCAAGTTTCTACCCAACGCCAGACTTTTATCGGTTGTCAGACTTTTGTTGGACATCTATCCAAAGGTGGAATTCTTTTCATTCTTGAACTTCTACTTGACGTCATCTTTCTGACCTTCGTCGTCAGAAAACAGTCCTTTCGACCTCCTGTCACCCGCCGACTACGGTCCTCCTGACTTACATCGCCTGCCGGCTATAGTCTTTATGACCTCCATCGCCCTCCGACTAAGGTCCTCCTGACTTATGTCGCCCGTTGACTACAATCTTTATGACCTCCATCGCCCGCCGACTACGGTCCTTCTAACTTACGTCGTCCGCAGACTATAGTTTTTCCGACATCCGTCGCCAGACAATGGTCTTTATGACTTACGTTGCCTGCCAACTATGATTCTTCTGACCTCCGTCACCAGACTATGATCCTCCCAACCAAACGAACACGTCAATAGTGAATCTTTATATTCACATCATGTAATGTACTTTATAAAATGTACATCAAGTTAAGGCCTTCTCCCAAGGAAGGGCCTCGTTTGTAATCAACTGCTATACTAGTGGATTCATTCAAACTAGGCTAGGCCCCGTGGTTTTTCCCCCTTTCAGGGGTTTTCCACATAAAAATCTTGGTGTCTTATAAGTGCTAGATCCTCTCTCTTATCTGATTACGTGCCAGATTTTCGTACAACGCTAAGACATTAAACTTTATATTTCTCTATCGTCGCGAATACTCCTGGACACAACAATTAGTATAGTCAATTAATATTTACATCTTAATTCAAAGTCAAAAAGCATATACATAATAGCCACCACATACTGCAGAAGAATACATATTTAATCAAAAGCTAAAAGTAAAATTAAACTACATCAAGCCATCACCACGATATAACCTTACTTTGCAAACTCCTTGCATTTACCTGAAATAATATAAAACTATATAATGAGCATAAAAGTCCAGCAAATAACCAAAACTTGCCATAAGTTCAATACGAGATAAAAAAATCAATATGCATGTTTCGGTCAATGCTAATATAAATCTGTAAGCTATCGGTGTGAACACTACACAATCTACGAAGTCAATATCAATCAATAGTAAAATCAATAAAATCAATAAAAATAAAAGAAGTCTATAACACTATAATACAAAATGGTACAATACTCCATCAATATACTATGTTGTATCAGTATCAATGATAGTTTGATCAGGTTTATATCAGTTATATCTATCAAAACAAATCAACGCCTTATCATGTAAATGCAACCATGAGTATTATTATAATGAGGAATGTAAGACATCCAGCTTTGTTGAGGTGTTTTCCTCCTTCGACCCCAACTATCAGTTATTTAGTCATCAATATTTAATTTAACCCTATTGTCAACCAGTTGATCATTAAATCTTTATCATAAAATTCATAGGTGGATTTCAATAAATCTTTAAGATTCATCACTCTCTACCCGTCAGCGTAATCAATCAATCGATTACATGCTACAATCAAGATCATATTACGAACCTTTTTTTTTTTTTAAGAAATGTTTGTCGGTCTACTCTCATGCATATATTTTAAGAGCCAACATATATTAATTATAGTGTTAACAATCATCCATTTGACTTGTTAATATGTTATGATAAAAATTGAGTCTAATTTAATCCAATAATTCATCTGGGTTTTTTCAATCACATTTTAAATGAAACAATATGTTATGAGGACTGAGGAAGATATGCAAAGCTGGTTGCATTTATTTTCTTATAATTGAATGGATCAAATTTCTCTTCTACCATCACACGTTCTTTGGTTGCATTTATTCTCTTAGATGAACGTTTTCTTGAATAATTGGCTAGGATTTTTCAAAGCTATTCCAAATTCAATGCTCTGAATTATTACGTCTTCCGATCGGATGCAGAGGAACATTCGGTCGTAGGCAAAATCGTGCCTATACCGAGGTGTACCGAGTTTTTTGAAAAAAACTCGGTACACCTCAGTATATGCGCGATTTTGCCTACGACCGAATGTTCCTATGCATCCTTACACCGAACCAAATAAAAGTTCCTAAATGACAAAGGTTTATACACATAAAAATTATTGTATACTATCATTTTATTGTACTTATCTTAATCTACAGATGAAAAAAATTCTCCAAATTATTTTCATCTATCTAACTTCTAAAACATTGGTAATGACAATCATAATTCTTAAGTTTTTCAAAAAAAAAAAAAAAAGAATTTGATCAAAGGATATTTTTTTCTAATTGTTTTTATTAATTTAATTTTTAAAATTTTGATCTATGGCCACTAAATTGCTGAGGATGATTATTAGGTTTATCAAAATTTTAAAATCTTTTGTGAATTGATATTTGTCATGTCTTTATTTTCATGATATATCTAAAAAATTTATTAGGATAATATCTATATATATATCTTTGTTCCAGTAATTCACACTATCAATCAAAAGCTGATAATGACTATCTTATTTCATAATCTTTTTTTAATGACACAATTAGGATATTAATTTGATATTTTAACTAACTTCTAGTTTTGAATTTCTTACGAGAGGCCACGACGGAGCGATAGTCTTCTATAAATACCAATGTCATACCAGTCCATGCATAGCAGCAACGCAGACAACAGAAACACAAGCAAGTCCCTTTCTTGTTTCTACTTCCTCCAAACTGATCAAGACGCAATGGGAAGTCTCCTCACCGAACCATTCCAGCCACTAGACCTAAACCTCTTCTCCAAAGAATCCAAATTGGTTGTCGACTTCATCGCCGACTACTACCGCGACATAGAAAGCTTCCCCGTTCGCAGCCAAGTAAAGCCAGGCTATCTCCGCAACCTCATTCCCAACACCCCTCCCCTCTTCCCCTCACCCATCACCACCATTCTCCACGACATCAAAACAGACATCTTTCCTGGCCTCACCCACTGGCAAAGCCCCAATTTTTATGCCTATTACCAAGCCAACGCTAGCTCTGCCGGCTTCGCCGGAGAGATGCTCTGTTCCGGCCTCAACGTCGTCGGATTCAGCTGGATCGCTTCCCCTGCCGCCACCGAGCTTGAAACCATCGTTATGGACTGGATGGCCAATATGCTCAAACTCCCACCAACTTTTCTTTCTGGCGGACTCGGCGGCGGCGTCATCCACGGCAGCACGTGCGAAGCCGTGGTTTGCACGCTTGCCGCGGCAAGAGATAATGCTCTAAGTCAGAGCAATGGCGAAGGGATCACAAAGCTGACGGTTTATGCATCTGATCAAACGCATTTTACATTTCAGAAGGCGGCGAAGCTGGTTGGAATTCCGGCCAGAAACTTTCGGGTGATATCGACGTCGGCGGAGACAGGGTATGCGTTGACGGCGGAGAGCGTGAGGGAGGCGATGGATGCTGATGTAGTGGCGGGGATGGTGCCATTGTATTTGTGTGGAACGGTGGGGACGACGGCGGTGGGGGCGGTAGACCCATTAAGAGAGATCGGGGAAGTGGCGAGGGAGTTCGGCGTGTGGTTCCACGTGGACGCAGCGTGCGCCGGCAGCGCTGCTATTTGCCCTGAGTTCAGGCGGTACTTTGATGGATTGGAGACGGCGGATTCGTTTAGTATGAATCCACACAAGTGGCTGCTTGCGAATATGGACTGCTGCTGCCTTTGGGTGAGTTTTTACTAATAGCATTTAGTAGTTAAATAAACTCATGATTGTTTACATAGATTCAATGACTTATCTTCCATCATGAAATAAGCTCAATTTATTTTTCAAAAAAAAAATGTAAAGAAAATATTTGGGTCATTATCAATTTCAACATCACTAATTGTCAATTCCAAATAATCTTCTAATTAACTTAAATTTCTAACCATCTTTAAATTTTTACTAATAAAGCAATATTGTCACACTCAGGTAAGGTGCACGACGAAATTGATAGACTCGTTGTCAACTAAGCCAGAGATATTGCGGAACACAGCAACTGAAGTCGGCAATGTGATCGACTACAAAGATTGGCAGATCGCACTAAGCCGGAGGTTTCGCGCCATGAAGTTGTGGGTGGTCATTAGACGTTTCGGCCATGCTAATTTGATGGAGCACGTTAGGAGTGATGTGGACATGGCAAAGCATTTCGAGAAACTTGTCGCTGAGGATGAGAGATTCGACTTGGTTGTGCCACGACGATTGACACTTGTTTGCTTTAAATTGAGGGTTGATAAAAAAGAGGGGAAGAAGTGTAGGGAGATGAACAAGAAGTTGCTTGATTCGGTGAATGGAAGCGGGAAAGCATTTATGACACATGCAGTCGTTGGTGGGGAATTCGTGTTGCGGTTTGCGGTTGGTGGGACGCTAACGGAGAAGCAGCATGTGGAAGCAACTTGGAAGCTGGTTCAGGAGAAGGCAAGTGAATTGTTGATGACTGGTTGGAAGTAAAGAGTATAGCTTAATTCTACTGTTTCATGATATGTAATAAAATGATAAAAATAAGGTATTATTTGATATGAGGAAGTGAGATATAATTTAAATATTTTTAATAATGTTGTAATGTAAACTCTTAAAAGTTAATATATTATAAATGAATTATGCATTAGTAATTTTTAATAAATCAACTAATTAGTTGAGTGTTGTAAATGAACGTGGACCAGTTTGGTCCTTGTTTCACTCGTGAGCAACTGATCGTTCAATTGCCACAAAATTGTACACTGCAAGCGCCCCATACGCTCGCTTCAGTCTCTCTCCAATCATACGAATCACATGATTTTTGTGGCCTAGTGTTGGATTCTCCTGCTCCCGTCAAAGAAAGAATCAAATTTCTCTTTATTTTAATTTTTTTTTCAATTGTTTAGCAACGCTATCATTGACAATCATAACTAACTAATTATATATATATATATATATATATAAACAATGAACATAATAATTATATTAGTGATATATCATCAAAAAATTATCTTGATCGGGCACAAATCTAGAGGCAAAATAAACCCAGAAACTTCAAAAATTAAATTCGGGATCATCTGAACTCTGATTTCAGCAAAACTTATAGTCAAACTGAGCGTCTCGAAAATACGAACCCAACGACACCAAATTCAACTTAATCTGAGCCCAAATGAGCCCAAATCAAGCACCCAAAGTGTTGTTGAAAAGTTCATATCTTAATTTGAGTTACCAAACGGTCTCCAATTTTAACGAGCTTATATTCGAATCGAACAGCTCGACGAGACGAATCCAACGAGACCAAGATCGCCTAATTCCAACATCATTAAGACCTTCAAATGTCTAACAAACAGTGCACGATTAAGGGATTCAATATCAACCGTCCATTCGACCACTCCCTATTTGCTCCTGATCTCACACCTATTTACAAGCTATGCCACTCCAGAAAATCTAAAAATAGACCCCTCATTTCTCTTGAGAGGGGACCGAAACAAGAAGAAGAAGAAGAGAAGGATAGGAGGGAAGAGACTCTTCCTCGACCACCGTCGGAGTTCCACTTGAACTTCAAATGACACCAGAATTCTGCCTGACTTATACGGGATGCGAAAATTCTGCTCGACTTCAACGTGATGCTGAAATTCTGCCCAAGTAACGACAGAATTCCCCCCTGACGCCGAAACTCTGCCCAAGTGATGTCGGAGTTCTCCTCGGCCGCCAACAGACGTCGGACTTCCACCCGACGCCGGACCTTCACTCGTCGCCAAGTTTCTACCCAACGCCAGACTTTTATCGGTTGTCAGACTTTTGTTGGACATCTATCCAAAGGTGGAATTCTTTTCATTGTTGAACTTCTACTTGACGCCATCTTTCTGACCTTCGTCGTCAGACAACAGTCCTTTCGACCTCCGTCACCCGCCGACTACGGTCCTCCTGACTTACATCGCCTGCCGGCTATAGTCTTTATGACCTCCATCGCCCTCCGACTAAGGTCCTCCTGACTTATGTCGCCCGTTGACTACAATCTTTATGACCTCCATCGCCCGCCGACTACGGTCCTTCTAACTTACGTCGTCCGCAGACTATAGTTTTTCCGACATCCGTCGCCAGACAATGGTCTTTATGACTTACGTTGCCTGCCAACTATGATTCTTCTGACCTCCGTCACCAGACTATGATCCTCCCAACCAAACGAACACGTCAATAGTGAATCTTTATATTCACATCATGTAATGTACTTTATAAAATGTACATCAAGTTAAGGCCTTTTCCCAAGGAAGGGCCTCGTTTGTAATCAACTGCTATACTAGTGGATTCATTCAAACTAGGCTAGGCCCCGTGGTTTTTCCCCCTTTCAGGGGTTTTCCACATAAAAATCTTGGTGTCTTATAAGTGCTAGACCCTCTCTCTTATCTGATTACGTGCCAGATTTTCGTACAACGCTAAGACATTAAACTTTATATTTCTCTACCGTCGCGAATACTCCTGGACACAACAATTAGTATAGTCAATTAATATTTACATCTTAATTCAAAGTCAAAAAGCATATACAGAATAGCCACCACATACTGCAGAAGAATACATATTTAATCAAAAGCTAAAAGTAAAATTAAACTACATCAAGCCATCACCACGATATAACCTTACTTTGCAAACTCCTTGCATTTACCTGAAATAATATAAAACTATATAATGAGCATAAAAGTCCAGCAAATAACCAAAACTTGCCACTAAGTTCAATACGAGATAAAAAAATCAATATGCATGTTTCGGTCAATGCTAATATAAATCTGTAAGCTATCGGTGTGAACACTACACAATCTACGAAGTCAATATCAATCAATAGTAAAATCAATAAAATCAATAAAAATAAAAGAAGTCTATAACACTATAATACAAAATGGTACAATACTCCGTCAATATACTATGTTGTATCAGTATCAATGATAGTTTGATCAGGTTTATATCAGTTATATCTATCAAAACAAATCAACGCCTTATCATGTAAATGCAACCATGAGTATTATTATAATGAGGAATGTAAGACATCCAGCTTTGTTGAGGTGTTTTCCTCCTTCGACCCCAACTATCAGTTATTTAGTCATCAATATTTAATTTAACCCTATTGTCAACCAGTTGATCATTAAATCTTTATCATAAAATTCATAGGTGGATTTCAATAAATCTTTAAGATTCATCACTCTCTACCCGTCAGCGTAATCAATCAATCGATTACATGCTACAATCAAGATCATATTACGAACCTTTTTTTTTTTTTTAAGAAATGTTTGTCGGTCTACTCTCATGCATATATTTTAAGAGCCAACATATATTAATTATAGTGTTAACAATCATCCATTTGACTTGTTAATATGTTATGATAAAAATTGAGTCTAATTTAATCCAATAATTCATCTGGGTTTTTTCAATCACATTTTAAATGAAACAATATGTTATGAGGACTGAGGAAGATATGCAAAGTTGGTTGCATTTATTTTCTTATAATTGAATGGATCAAATTTCTCTTCTACCATCACACGTTCTTTGGTTGCATTTATTCTCTTAGATGAACGTTTTCTTGAATAATTGGCTAGGATTTTTCAAAGCTATTCCAAATTCAATGCTCTGAATTATTACGTCTTCCGATCGGATGCAGAGGAACATTCGGTCGTAGGCAAAATCGTGCCTATACCGAGGTGTACCGAGTTTTTTGAAAAAAACTCGGTACACCTCGGTATAGGCGCAATTTTGCCTACGACCGAATGTTCCTATGCATCCTTACACCGAACCAAATAAAAGTTCCTAAATGACTAAGGTTTATACACATAAAAATTATTGTATACTATCATTTTATTGTACTTATCTTAATCTACAGATGAAAAAAATTCTCCAAATTATTTTCATCTATCTAACTTCTAAAACATTGGTAATGACAATCATAATTCTTAAGTTTTTCAAAAAAAAAAAAAAGAATTTGATCAAAGGATATTTTTTTCTAATTGTTTTTATTAATTTAATTTTTAAAATTTTGATCTATGGCCACTAAATTGCTGAGGATGATTATTAGGTTTATCAAAATTTTAAAATCTTTTGTGAATTGATATTTGTCATGTCTTTATTTTCATGATATATCTAAAAAAATTATTAGGATAATATCTATATATATATCTTTGTTCCAGTAATTCACACTATCAATCAAAAGCTGATAATGACTATCTTATTTCATAATCTTTTTTTAATGACACAATTAGGATATTAATTTGATATTTTAACCAACTTCTAGTTTTGAATTTCTTACGAGATGAGGCCACGACGGAGCGATAGTCTTCTATAAATACCAATTTCATACCAGTCCTTGCATAGCGGCAACGCAGACAACAAAAACACAAGCAAGTCCCTTTCTTGTTTCTACTTCCTCCAAACTGATTTTTTTTTTTTTGGGAAATTTTGGGGCCATAGCCCATTCATTAAAACAAGAAGGTTACAGTAAAGGTTCCTAACATATCAAAAGCATGTAGGAACCAAAAAATGAAACAAGAAAGAAAAACCTATACCACCCCCAATTACAAGTAAAAAAACCAAAATTGTGGTATAACAAAAAAAGGACTCAGGTATTGCTACAGCCAAAATGTGTGGCCCGGGATCATTCTCATCATAAAGGAGCTCCTGGTTGCCAGAAAATGGCCCTCCAAGGAGCAGGGCTGCAGCGTTCATCATCGTCCTGCAAAAAAACTCGAACAAAAATCTGAAATAGCCCCAACCAATGCCAGAGACAGCGGCCAAAAAGGAGAACAGCAGCAGATTAGATAGCCAGGCAACAACATAGGTGCACCAGCAATAGCAAACACAATAGCAGGTCTTCAAAAACCGACAGTGGAGGGGAGTCCAGCAGAAAAACCAATTAATCCAGCAGGTACAGTAATTCATGAGCATTTTTCCAACTCAGCAATTTCGCCCGACAAGCTCTCTTAATTTTCCTAGCCACAGTGGTGTGACACTCAAAAATGTTGCCAAAAATCCTATCATTACGGGCGCGCCAGATAAAATAAACAGCAGTGTTCAAAATCAGGCATAACAGGGCATTCATCCTCCTGTTATCGGCAATGTCTTCCAAAAATTCAAAAGCTTGTAACAAATTCGGTCTTAATAACAGAGTATGAGTTTGAGGAATCAGCGAGCAAATGATATGGAAGGAGTAATCACATTCAAAGAAAAGATGAGAATGTGATTCCAAACCATCCTGGCATAAAACACAACTAGAGTTCACCATAATCCCTCTTTTAAGTAAAATGTCCGCAGATTTCAGCCCGTTCTTAACAGCAAGCCACCCATATGACGAAAATTTAATAGCATATCTCTTATGCCATATAAAATTGTGCCAATTAACAGAATGATAAGATTTAAAATACTCTTTAAGAAAAAGCTTATTTGAAACCTTCTCTGCGTTATTCCACAGACTCCCAGTATTGCAATTCCAAATGGGCACAGAGTTAATTTTATTCTGCAGTAAGGAAGGCCAGCTAACAGGAATCGACCAATTCCCATTACAGATAATATCAGAAACCATTAAATTGTTCAAGCTATCCAGCAAGTCATGATCCATAGTGCCATTCCAAAAAGTTTGGATAGCAGAACCAAAACACCAAGGGTCCCATAGTAGAGAGAAATGACAGTTGGAATGGATCCTAAGTTGAAAACAGTTTTGAGAGGTTTGAGCCACCTTAGAGAGATTTTTCCAGTAAGAAGAGCTACGGTTAGGTAAAGGTGCCCAAAGGGATTTATACCGGTTTCTCCACCAATGAAATAGAGGGTTAGAGCCATTTAAAAACCTCCAAATAATAGTGCAGGAAATGCCAAAGGATAAGGAATCCAGAGAAGGAATCCCAAGACCCCCCTTAATTTTAGGTATGCATGTATCTTTCCATGCAATAAGGTGGAGCTTCTTGACCGCAATATCTCTAGAAAAAAGAAATCTGGAGCAAAGCTTGTTAATCACCTTTAAACAAGCCTTAGGGAGAGAAGAGCCTCTAAGCCAATAAGCAACCATATTGTATATAGTGTAGTTCAGAAATTGAATCCTCCCCCCGAAGGAGAGAGACTTGGCCTTGCATCCATCTAGAGCTTTAGTGATTTTCAGAATAAGAGGTTGAAACTGTGCCTGAGTAAGCTTCTTAGTAAAGATGGGGATTCCCAGATACTTAATGGGAGAAGAAGCTCTTTGGATATTGAGCAGGTTGCAAATATCATCAGCCAACCTACAGTTCTTAGAAAAAAGAATAGAGCTTTTGGAGGGATTAACTTTAAGACCAGAGTGGGTCTGGAAAATCTCCAAAATAGATTTAAGAGTGGTGGCTTCATCAAGGTTAGCTTTAGAGAAAACAAGTAAATCATCAGCGTAAAGAAGGTGGGAGATGGATGAGTTACCCAAAGAGATTCCCTTGAAAGAGTGAGAGATCAGTGCGTCCTCAAAACAAGCAGATAGTCCATCCATAACAATAGTAAATAGATAAGGGGACAATGGACAGCCTTGTCTCAGTCCAGAAGAAGAGTTGAAGTAACCTTCCAAAGAGCCATTAATGGCTACAGAAAAATGCACCTCTGAAATACAGGCATGAATCCAAGATATGAAAACAGAGGGAAAACCTTTTGCTTTCATACGGGCAATGAGAAAATCCCTAGAGACTGTATCAAAAGCCTTATGTATGTCGAATTTGGCACAGAAATACGAGTCATTGGTGTTGCTGTTAAAAGTGCCAAGGAGCTCCGTAGCTAAAATAACATTGTCAGAGATAATTCTATTGGTAATGAACCCGGCTTGAGCCGGGTTAACAATAAAAGGCATAACATTTTTCATTCTAATAGCCAACAACTTAGCAATAATCTTGTAGAATGAGTTGCATAAAGAAATTGGCCTATAGTCATTCACCGAAGTTGGGTGATTGTGCTTGGGTATAAGAGCAATAGCAGAGTGTTTAACATGTTTGGGCATAAAAGCATTGTTGAAAAAAGACTGCACAGCATGACAGATTTTATTGCCCAATATGCTCCAAGAGGCTTTGTAGAACTCAAACGAGAACCCGTCCGGGCCAGGTGCAGTATTAGAAGGAGAGGAGAAGATGACCTGTTTAATATCCTCAGTAGAAAAAGGTGCTGTTAAACCCTCAAGCAAGTTTGGAGGAATGGTCTCTCCCACAGGCAGATGAGTCGAGGTAGGAGCACCGGGGCTGTTAAAAAGAGTCTTAAAATGATTAATGAAGGCTGTGTTGATACCTTGGGTGGTAGAATGGAGGGTCCCATTAACCTCAATGCCCCTAATAAGATTGGAGTTGTGTCGGATATGAATATTGGAGTACAGGAATTTCAGGTCATCCTCTCCAGCCTTAAGCCAGTGAGCCTTGCTTCTTTGAGTGATCCAGTCAACATACTTTGCTTTGCCAACAGAGAGATTCTCATTAATAGACTTGAGAGACGAGATGAGGGAATTATTAAGAGGGTCAGACTGGAGGCAAGAGAGGATGTGAGATTGGGAATGAGCTAGCTTCTCAAGCTCATCTTTCAGGGAATTGGAAGAGCACCAATTTCTTTGCTTGATCACACATTTGAGCTCCTTCATTTTATGATAGAAATCACAAATCGGGCTGCCAGAAGTAGGTAAGGAAAAAGCTTTCATCACATCATCCCAAAAGGCCGGGATTTTACACCAATAATTCTTAAACAAGAAGCGGTTCCTCTGGGTGGAGATAGAATCCAGTTGTAAAATTATGGGGCAGTGATCAGAGATGTCAGGGTCCGTCACAATGTAGTAAGAATTTGGAAAAGCATTCAGCCATGTGTCATTAATGAAGATTCTATCCAGTTTAATATGAATCGGGGCATCTAATCTCTGATTAAACCAAGTGTAAAAATGACCAACAGCCGCAAGGTCAGTAACAGCAGAATTAAACACAAAGTTGTTTAACTCACCCAGTTTGCTCCAATGTAAAGGCGTACCTCCAACCTTATCAGCGGGAGACTTACAGCAGTTAAAGTCTCCAATGATTGCCCATGGTAGTGAAATGGAAGAAGCAAGCCCAGCAGTTTGATTCCACAGAGACTGTCTTTCCGAGACAAAATTAGAGGCGTAAATAACAGAAATATAACAAATTTCAGTCTGGCCCCGAGAAATAACACCATGGATTATTTGAGAAGTAGAAAAAAGAGGTTTGAAGGTAACTCTCTGGGCATTCCATTTGATCCAAATGCGGCCCGGAGAGGAGTGAGCAAAATTGTTGCAAGATCCTTCATCAGGAAAGATCGAATGAGTGCGGGAAAACCAGTCGTCAGCCAGAGACTGAGCCGAAATTTTTGCTTCAAGAATGAATATCATATCCAAACTGAATTTTTTAACCAAAGACTTACAAGACAAAACTTTGGAGGCATTATTGAAACCCCGAACATTCCAGGAAGCTAATCTGGGGAGGGTCATTTATGTTTATTTTTGGAATTGTTAGCCTTTTTGGCTTGCTTGCTCCTAGTGTTTTTTGGGCTGGATTTGGCATATGCTGAAGAGTGGCTAGAACTAGCACTGTGGGAAGGGGTGCTAGTGGAGGTATTTTCGGAGCAGGAAAGTCGGATAGGATTCTCCTGGACCAAAAGAGAGGACAGGGGAGGGTCTTTGTAAGTGATTTGAGAAGGGGAAGGAGGTGGTTGGTGAGAAGGAGAAGGAGGAGGTTGGTAGACCTGCTGTTCAGACAGGAGATCAAATTTATTGGTGGTAGGAATGATAACAGACTTTTGAGGTGGAGGGTTCAAGTCATTAAGAGGAGGGGAAGGGTTGTCGGTTTGGGCAATATCAGAGGTGGGCGAGTTGAGGTTAGGAATGGAGACGGGAAGGACAGGGGGTTGTAGAAGAGGGGTGGGGGTTGGGAGAAGAGGAGGCGCAACAGCCTGAACAGCAGCAGAGGTAGAAGGTTTGCTAATGGCTTTGGAGTTTGGCGGCTGGCTAGTCCTTGGTCGGCGACTAGTGCTGCGGCCACGAGCAGTGGGAGGGAGGTTGGTCGGTTTAGACGGTGGAGGGGGGTTTGGAGGGGGATTTGGATTTTTTGGGCATTGAGAAGGGGAGTGGTATATAGAGCGGCAAAATTCGCAAGGGTTTGGCTTCCAGTCATAGAGAACGGAGAGGGGTGTCAATTTGCCATCCACAGATATAAAAATTTCATCAGGAAGAGGGTCAGAGCAATTGACCTGGACGCAAACCCTGGCGAAGGTTAATCTGGTCTTCGCCGCAGTCAGAGCATCCACCGCCAAGGGCACACCAACACAGCTTGCAATTTTCGAGATTCCCTCTGGAGTCCACCAGGATAGAGGTAGGTTTTTAATCTTGATCCAGAGAGGGATGGAAGCAAAGTCTTCTCTTTTGGGAACAAAATCCGGCGACCATTTTTGGAGGATAAACGGTTTCCCGAAGAAGAACCACGGGCCACCGGACCAGGCCATCTCGTAATCTTCAGGGGCGGAGAACTTTAAAAGAAAAAAACCATCGTCAAGCGTTAACAGGGAAAGTTCCCCTTTCAGCTTCCATGAACGCTTGAGGAGCGAGAGAAGAGCTTCATAGAAAGGTCTTTTGCCTAAGGAATAACCAACCAAAGATAAAGACCACTCAGGAGCACCAGCATCGAACTGCGACTGAGTAAAAAAGGCGGTGAAGTTTTTTGTTGGGTGATGAGCAAGCGAGTTAGAGAAATCATGAGAGACGGGCGTTTGACCTCCAAACTGATCAAGACGCAATGGGAAGTCTCCCCACCGAACCATTCCAGCCACTAGACCTAAACCTCTTCTCCAAAGAATCCAAATTGGTTGTCGACTTCATCGCCGACTACTACCGCGACATAGAAAGCTTCCCCGTTCGCAGCCAAGTAAAGGCAGGCTATCTCCGCAACCTCATTCCCAACACCCCTCCCCTCTCCCCCTCACCCATCACCACCATTCTCCACGACATCAAAACAGACATCTTTCCTGGCCTCACCCACTGGCAAAGCCCCAATTTTTATGCCTATTACCAAGCCAACGCTAGCTCTGCCGGCTTCGCCGGAGAGATGCTCTGTTCCGGCCTCAACGTCGTCGGATTCAGCTGGATCGCTTCCCCTGCCGCCACCGAGCTTGAAACCATCGTTATGGACTGGATGGCCAATATGCTCAAACTCCCACCAACTTTTCTTTCTGGCGGACTCGGCGGCGGCGTCATCCACGGCAGCACGTGCGAAGCCGTGGTTTGCACGCTTGCCGCGGCAAGAGATAATGCTCTAAGTCAGAGCAATGGCGAAGGGATCACAAAGCTGACGGTTTATGCATCTGATCAAACGCATTTTACATTTCAGAAGGCGGCGAAGCTGGTTGGAATTCCGGCCAGAAACTTTCGGGTGATATCGACGTCGGCGGAGACAGGGTATGCGTTGACGGCGGAGAGCGTGAGGGCGGCGATGGATGCTGATGTAGTGGCGGGGATGGTGCCATTGTATTTGTGTGGAACGGTGGGGACGACGGCGGTGGGGGCGGTAGACCCATTAAGAGAGATCGGGGAAGTGGCGAGGGAGTTCGGCGTGTGGTTCCACGTGGACGCAGCGTGCGCCGGCAGCGCTGCTATTTGCCCAGAGTTCAGGCGGTACTTTGATGGATTGGAGACGGCGGATTCGTTTAGTATGAATCCACACAAGTGGCTGCTTGCGAATATGGACTGCTGCTGCCTTTGGGTGAGTTTTTACTAATAGCATTTAGTAGTTAAATAAACACATGATTATTTACATAGATTCAATGACTTATCTTCCATCATGAAATAAGCTCAATTTATTTTTCAAAAAAAAAATGTAAAGAAAATATTTGGGTCATTATCAATTTCAACATCACTAATTGTCAATTCCAAATAATCTTCTAATTAACTTAAATTTCTAACCATCTTTAAATTTTTACTAATAAAGCAATATTGTCACACTCAGGTAAGGTGCACGACGAAATTGATAGACTCGTTGTCAACTAAGCCAGAGATATTGCGGAACACAGCAACTGAAGTCGGCAATGTGATCGACTACAAAGATTGGCAGATCGCACTAAGCCGGAGGTTTCGCGCCATGAAGTTGTGGGTGGTCATTAGACGTTTCGGCCATGCTAATTTGATGGAGCACGTTAGGAGTGATGTGGACATGGCAAAGCATTTCGAGAAACTTGTCGCTGAGGATGAGGGATTCGACTTGGTTGTGCCACGACGATTGACACTTGTTTGCTTTAAATTGAGGGTTGATAAAAAAGAGGGGAAGAAGTGTAGGGAGATGAACAAGAAGTTGCTTGATTCGGTGAATGGAAGCGGGAAAGCATTTATGACACATGCAGTCGTTGGTGGGGAATTCGTGTTGCGGTTTGCGGTTGGTGGGACGCTAACGGAGAAGCAGCATGTGGAAGCAACTTGGAAGCTGGTTCAGGAGAAGGCAAGTGAATTGTTGATGACTGGTTGGAAGTAAAGAGTATAGCTTAATTCTACTGTTTCTTGATATGTAATAAAATGATAAAAATAAGGTATTATTTGATATGAGGAAGTGAGATATAATTTAAATATTTTTAATAATGATGTAATGTAAACTCTTAAAAGTTAATATATTATAAATGAATTATGCATTAGTAATTTTTAATAAATCAACTAATTAGTTGAGTGTTGTAAATGAACGTGGACCAGTTTGGTCCTGGTTTCACTCGTGAGCAACTGATCGTTCAATTGCCACAAAATTGTACATTGCAAGCGCCCCATACGCTCGCTTCAGTCTCTCTCCAATCATACGAATCACATGATTTTTGTGGCCTAGTGTTGGATTCTCCTGCTCCCGTCAAAGAAAGAATCAAATTTCTCTTTATTTTAATTATTATATATAAACAATGAACATAATAATTATATTAGTGATATATCATCAAAAAATTATCTTGATCGGGCACAAATCTAGAGGCAAAATAAACCCAGAAACTTCAAAAATTAAATTCGGGATCATCTGAACTCTGATTTCAGCAAAACTTATAGTCAAACTGAGCGTCTCGGAAATACGAACCCAACGACACCAAATTCAACTTAATCTGAGCCCAAATGAGCCGAAATCAAGCACCCAAAGTGTTGTTGAAAAGTTCATATCTTAATTTGAGTTACCAAACGGTCTCCAATTTTAACGAGCTTATATTCGAATCGAACAGCTCGACGAGACGAATCCAACGAGACCAAGATCGCCTAATTCCAACATCATTAAGACCTTCAAATGTCTAACAAACAGTGCACGATTAAGGGATTCAATATCAACCGTCCATTCGACCACTCCCTATTTGCTCCTGATCTAACACCTATTTACAAGCTATGCCACTCCAGAAAATCTAAAAATAGACCCCTCATTTCTCTTGAGAGGGGACCGAAACAAGAAGAAGAAGAAGAGAAGGATAGGAGGGAAGAGACTCTTCCTCGACCACCGTCGAAGTTCTACTTGAACTTCAAATGACACCAGAATTCTGCTTGACTTATACGGGATGCGAAAATTCTGCTCGACTTCAACGTGATGCTGAAATTCTGCCCAAGTAACGAAAGAATTCCCCCCTGACGCCGAAACTCTGCCCAAGTGATGTCGGAGTTCTCCTCGGCCGCCAATAGACGTCGGACTTCCACCCGACGCCGGACCTTCACTCGTCGCCAAGTTTCTACCCAACGCCAGACTTTTATCGGTTGTCAGACTTTTGTTGGACATCTATCCAAAGGTGGAATTCTTTTCATTCTTGAACTTCTACTTGACGTCATCTTTCTGACCTTCGTCGTCAGAAAACAGTCCTTTCGACCTCTGTCACCCGCCGACTACGGTCCTCCTGACTTACATCGCCTGCCGGCTATAGTCTTTATGACCTCCATCGCCCTCCGACTAAGGTCCTCCTGACTTATGTCGCCCGTTGACTACAATCTTTATGACCTCCATCGCCCGCCGACTACGGTCCTTCTAACTTACGTCGTCCGCAGACTATAGTTTTTCCGACATCCGTCGCCAGACAATGGTCTTTATGACTTACGTTGCCTGCCAACTATGATTCTTCTGACCTCCGTCACCAGACTATGATCCTCCCAACCAAACGAACACGTCAATAGTGAATCTTTATATTCACATCATGTAATGTACTTTATAAAATGTACATCAAGTTAAGGCCTTCTCCCAAGGAAGGGCCTCGTTTGTAATCAACTGCTATACTAGTGGATTCATTCAAACTAGGCTAGGCCCCGTGGTTTTTCCCCCTTTCAGGGGTTTTCCACATAAAAATCTTGGTGTCTTATAAGTGCTAGATCCTCTCTCTTATCTGATTACGTGCCAGATTTTCGTACAACGCTAAGACATTAAACTTTATATTTCTCTATCGTCGCGAATACTCCTGGACACAACAATTAGTATAGTCAATTAATATTTACATCTTAATTCAAAGTCAAAAAGCATATACATAATAGCCACCACATACTGCAGAAGAATACATATTTAATCAAAAGCTAAAAGTAAAATTAAACTACATCAAGCCATCACCACGATATAACCTTACTTTGCAAACTCCTTGCATTTACCTGAAATAATATAAAACTATATAATGAGCATAAAAGTCCAGCAAATAACCAAAACTTGCCATAAGTTCAATACGAGATAAAAAAATCAATATGCATGTTTCGGTCAATGCTAATATAAATCTGTAAGCTATCGGTGTGAACACTACACAATCTACGAAGTCAATATCAATCAATAGTAAAATCAATAAAATCAATAAAAATAAAAGAAGTCTATAACACTATAATACAAAATGGTACAATACTCCATCAATATACTATGTTGTATCAGTATCAATGATAGTTTGATCAGGTTTATATCAGTTATATCTATCAAAACAAATCAACGCCTTATCATGTAAATGCAACCATGAGTATTATTATAATGAGGAATGTAAGACATCCAGCTTTTTTGAGGTGTTTTCCTCCTTCGACCCCAACTATCAGTTATTTAGTCATCAATATTTAATTTAACCCTATTGTCAACCAGTTGATCATTAAATCTTTATCATAAAATTCATAGGTGGATTTCAATAAATCTTTAAGATTCATCACTCTCTACCCGTCAGCGTAATCAATCAATCGATTACATGCTACAATCAAGATCATATTACGAACCTTTTTTTTTTTTTAAGAAATGTTTGTCGGTCTACTCTCATGCATATATTTTAAGAGCCAACATATATTAATTATAGTGTTAACAATCATCCATTTGACTTGTTAATATGTTATCATAAAAATTGAGTCTAATTTAATCCAATAATTCATCTGGGTTTTTTCAATCACATTTTAAATGAAACAATATGTTATGAGGACTGAGGAAGATATGCAAAGCTGGTTGCATTTATTTTCTTATAATTGAATGGATCAAATTTCTCTTCTACCATCACACGTTCTTTGGTTGCATTTATTCTCTTAGATGAACGTTTTCTTGAATAATTGGCTAGGATTTTTCAAAGCTATTCCAAATTCAATGCTCTGAATTATTACGTCTTCCGATCGGATGCAGAGGAACATTCGGTCGTAGGCAAAATCGTGCCTATACCGAGGTGTACCGAGTTTTTTGAAAAAAACTCGGTACACCTCAGTATATGCGCGATTTTGCCTACGACCGAATGTTCCTATGCATCCTTACACCGAACCAAATAAAAGTTCCTAAATGACAAAGGTTTATACACATAAAAATTATTGTATACTATCATTTTATTGTACTTATCTTAATCTACAGATGAAAAAAATTCTCCAAATTATTTTCATCTATCTAACTTCTAAAACATTGGTAATGACAATCATAATTCTTAAGTTTTTCAAAAAAAAAAAAAAGAATTTGATCAAAGGATATTTTTTTCTAATTGTTTTTATTAATTTAATTTTTAAAATTTTGATCTATGGCCACTAAATTGCTGAGGATGATTATTAGGTTTATCAAAATTTTAAAATCTTTTGTGAATTGATATTTGTCATGTCTTTATTTTCATGATATATCTAAAAAATTTATTAGGATAATATCTATATATATATATCTTTGTTCCAGTAATTCACACTATCAATCAAAAGCTGATAATGACTATCTTATTTCATAATCTTTTTTTAATGACACAATTAGGATATTAATTTGATATTTTAACTAACTTCTAGTTTTGAATTTCTTACGAGAGGCCACGACGGAGCGATAGTCTTCTATAAATACCAATGTCATACCAGTCCATGCATAGCAGCAACGCAGACAACAGAAACACAAGCAAGTCCCTTTCTTGTTTCTACTTCCTCCAAACTGATCAAGACGCAATGGGAAGTCTCCTCACCGAACCATTCCAGCCACTAGACCTAAACCTCTTCTCCAAAGAATCCAAATTGGTTGTCGACTTCATCGCCGACTACTACCGCGACATAGAAAGCTTCCCCGTTCGCAGCCAAGTAAAGCCAGGCTATCTCCGCAACCTCATTCCCAACACCCCTCCCCTCTTCCCCTCACCCATCACCACCATTCTCCACGACATCAAAACAGACATCTTTCCTGGCCTCACCCACTGGCAAAGCCCCAATTTTTATGCCTATTACCAAGCCAACGCTAGCTCTGCCGGCTTCGCCGGAGAGATGCTCTGTTCCGGCCTCAACGTCGTCGGATTCAGCTGGATCGCTTCCCCTGCCGCCACCGAGCTTGAAACCATCGTTATGGACTGGATGGCCAATATGCTCAAACTCCCACCAACTTTTCTTTCTGGCGGACTCGGCGGCGGCGTCATCCACGGCAGCACGTGCGAAGCCGTGGTCTGCACGCTTGCCGCGGCAAGAGATAATGCTCTAAGTCAGAGCAATGGCGAAGGGATCACAAAGCTGACGGTTTATGCATCTGATCAAACGCATTTTACATTTCAGAAGGCGGCGAAGCTGGTTGGAATTCCGGCCAGAAACTTTCGGGTGATATCGACGTCGGCGGAGACAGGGTATGCGTTGACGGCGGAGAGCGTGAGGGAGGCGATGGATGCTGATGTAGTGGCGGGGATGGTGCCATTGTATTTGTGTGGAACGGTGGGGACGACGGCGGTGGGGGCGGTAGACCCATTAAGAGAGATCGGGGAAGTGGCGAGGGAGTTCGGCGTGTGGTTCCACGTGGACGCAGCGTGCGCCGGCAGCGCTGCTATTTGCCCTGAGTTCAAGCGGTACTTTGATGGATTGGAGACGGCGGATTCGTTTAGTATGAATCCACACAAGTGGCTGCTTGCGAATATGGACTGCTGCTGCCTTTGGGTGAGTTTTTACTAATAGCATTTAGTAGTTAAATAAACTCATGATTGTTTACATAGATTCAATGACTTATCTTCCATCATGAAATAAGCTCAATTTATTTTTCAAAAAAAAATGTAAAGAAAATATTTGGGTCATTATCAATTTCAACATCACTAATTGTCAATTCCAAATAATCTTCTAATTAACTTAAATTTCTAACCATCTTTAAATTTTTACTAATAAAGCAATATTGTCACACTCAGGTAAGGTGCACGACGAAATTGATAGACTCGTTGTCAACTAAGCCAGAGATATTGCGGAACACAGCAACTGAAGTCGGCAATGTGATCGACTACAAAGATTGGGAGATCGCACTAAGCCGGAGGTTTCGCGCCATGAAGTTGTGGGTGGTCATTAGACGTTTCGGCCATGCTAATTTGATGGAGCACGTTAGGAGTGATGTGGACATGGCAAAGCATTTCGAGAAACTTGTCGCTGAGGATGAGAGATTCGACTTGGTTGTGCCACGACGATTGACACTTGTTTGCTTTAAATTGAGGGTTGATAAAAAAGAGGGGAAGAAGTGTAGGGAGATGAACAAGAAGTTGCTTGATTCGGTGAATGGAAGCGGGAAAGCATTTATGACACATGCAGTCGTTGGTGGGGAATTCGTGTTGCGGTTTGCGGTTGGTGGGACGCTAACGGAGAAGCAGCATGTGGAAGCAACTTGGAAGCTGGTTCAGGAGAAGGCAAGTGAATTGTTGATGACTGGTTGGAAGTAAAGAGTATAGCTTAATTCTACTGTTTCATGATATGTAATAAAATGATAAAAATAAGGTATTATTTGATATGAGGAAGTGAGATATAATTTAAATATTTTTAATAATGTTGTAATGTAAACTCTTAAAAGTTAATATATTATAAATGAATTATGCATTAGTAATTTTTAATAAATCAGCTAATTAGTTGAGTGTTGTAAATGAACGTGGACCAGTTTGGTCCTTGTTTCACTCGTGAGCAACTGATCGTTCAATTGCCACAAAATTGTACACTGCAAGCGCCCCATACGCTCGCTTCAGTCTCTCTCCAATCATACGAATCACATGATTTTTGTGGCCTAGTGTTGGATTCTCCTGCTCCCGTCAAAGAAAGAATCAAATTTCTCTTTATTTTAATTTTTTTTTCAATTGTTTAGCAACGCTATCATTGACAATCATAACTAACTAATTATATATATATATATATATATATATATATATATATATATATATATATATATATATATATATATATATAAACAATGAACATAATAATTATATTAGTGATATATCATCAAAAAATTATCTTGATCGGGCACAAATCTAGAGGCAAAATAAACCCAGAAACTTCAAAAATTAAATTCGGGATCATCTGAACTCTGATTTCAGCAAAACTTATAGTCAAACTGAGCGTCTCGAAAATACGAACCCAACGACACCAAATTCAACTTAATCTGAGCCCAAATGAGCCGAAATCAAGCACCCAAAGTGTTGTTGAAAAGTTCATATCTTAATTTGAGTTACCAAACGGTCTCCAATTTTAACGAGCTTATATTCGAATCGAACAGCTCGACGAGACGAATCCAACGAGACCAAGATCGCCTAATTCCAACATCATTAAGACCTTCAAATGTCTAACAAACAGTGCACGATTAAGGGATTCAATATCAACCGTCCATTCGACCACTCCCTATTTGCTCCTGATCTCACACCTATTTACAAGCTATGCCACTCCAGAAAATCTAAAAATAGACCCCTCATTTCTCTTGAGAGGGGACCGAAACAAGAAGAAGAAGAAGAGAAGGATAGGAGGGAAGAGACTCTTCCTCGACCACCGTCGGAGTTCTACTTGAACTTCAAATGACACCAGAATTCTGCTTGACTTATACGGGATGCGAAAATTCTGCTCGACTTCAACGTGATGCTGAAATTCTGCCCAAGTAACGAAAGAATTCCCCCTGACGCCGAAACTCTGCCCAAGTGATGTCGGAGTTCTCCTCGGCCGCCAACAGACGTCGGACTTCCACCCGACGCCGGACCTTCACTCGTCGCCAAGTTTCTACCCAACGCCAGACTTTTATCGGTTGTCAGACTTTTGTTGGACATCTATCCAAAGGTGGAACTCTTTTCATTGTTGAACTTCTACTTGACGTCATCTTTCTGACCTTCGTCGTCAGACAACAGTCCTTTCGACCTTTGTCACCCGCCGACTACGGTCCTCCTGACTTACATCGCCTGCCGGCTATAGTCTTTATGACCTCCATCGCCCTCCGACTAAGGTCCTCCTGACTTATGTCGCCCGTTGACTACAATCTTTATGACCTCCATCGCCCGCCGACTACGGTCCTTCTAACTTACGTCGTCCGCAGACTATAGTTTTTCCGACATCCGTCGCCAGACAATGGTCTTTATGACTTACGTTGCCTGCCAACTATGATTCTTCTGACCTCCGTCACCAGACTATGATCCTCCCAACCAAACGAACACGTCAATAGTGAATCTTTATATTCACATCATGTAATGTACTTTATAAAATGTACATCAAGTTAAGGCCTTCTCCCAAGGAAGGGCCTCGTTTGTAATCAACTGCTATACTAGTGGATTCATTCAAACTAGGCTAGGCCCCGTGGTTTTTCCCCCTTTCAGAGGTTTTCCACATAAAAATCTTGGTGTCTTATAAGTGCTAGATCCTCTCTCTTATCTGATTACGTGCCAGATTTTCGTACAACGCTAAGACATTAAACTTTATATTTCTCTACCGTCGCGAATACTCCTGGACACAACAATTAGTATAGTCAATTAATATTTACATCTTAATTCAAAGTCAAAAAGCATATACAGAATAGCCACCACATACTGCAGAAGAATACATATTTAATCAAAAGCTAAAAGTAAAATTAAACTACATCAAGCCATCACCACGATATAACCTTACTTTGCAAACTCCTTGCATTTACCTGAAATAATATAAAACTATATAATGAGCATAAAAGTCCAGCAAATAACCAAAACTTGCCACTAAGTTCAATACGAGATAAAAAAATCAATATGCATGTTTCGGTCAATGCAAATATAAATCTGTAAGCTATCGGTGTGAACACTACACAATCTACGAAGTCAATATCAATCAATAGTAAAATCAATAAAATCAATAAAAATAAAAGAAGCCTATAACACTATAATACAAAATGGTACAATACTCCATCAATATACTATGTTGTATCAGTATCAATGATAGTTTGATCAGGTTTATATCAGTTATATCTATCAAAACAAATCAACGCCTTATCATGTAAATGCAACCATGAGTATTATTATAATGAGGAATGTAAGACATCCAGCTTTGTTGAGGTGTTTTCCTCCTTCGACCCCAACTATCAGTTATTTAGTCATCAATATTTAATTTAACCCTATTGTCAACCAGTTGATCATTAAATCTTTATCATAAAATTCATAGGTGGATTTCAATAAATCTTTAAGATTCATCACTCTCTACCCGTCAGCGTAATCAATCAATCGATTACATGCTACAATCAAGATCATATTACGAACCTTTTTTTTTTTTTTAAGAAATGTTTGTCGGTCTACTCTCATGCATATATTTTAAGAGCCAACATATATTAATTATAGTGTTAACAATCATCCATTTGACTTGTTAATATGTTATGATAAAAATTGAGTCTAATTTAATCCAATAATTCATCTGGGTTTTTTCAATCACATTTTAAATGAAACAATATGTTATGAGGACTGAGGAAGATATGCAAAGCTGGTTGCATTTATTTTCTTATAATTGAATGGATCAAATTTCTCTTCTACCATCACACGTTCTTTGGTTGCATTTATTCTCTTAGATGAACGTTTTTTTGAATAATTGGCTAGGATTTTTCAAAGCTATTCCAAATTCAATGCTCTGAATTATTACGTCTTCCGATCGGATGCAGAGGAACATTCGGTCGTAGGCAAAATCGTGCCTATACCGAGGTGTACCGAGTTTTTTGAAAAAAACTCGGTACACCTCAGTATATGCGCGATTTTGCCTACGACCGAATGTTCCTATGCATCCTTACACCGAACCAAATAAAAGTTCCTAAATGACAAAGGTTTATACACATAAAAATTATTGTATACTATCATTTTATTGTACTTATCTTAATCTACAGATGAAAAAAATTCTCCAAATTATTTTCATCTATCTAACTTCTAAAACATTGGTAATGACAATCATAATTCTTAAGTTTTTCAAAAAAAAAAAAAGAATTTGATCAAAGGATATTTTTTTCTAATTGTTTTTATTAATTTAATTTTTAAAATTTTGATCTATGGCCACTAAATTGCTGAGGATGATTATTAGGTTTATCAAAATTTTAAAATCTTTTGTGAATTGATATTTGTCATGTCTTTATTTTCATGATATATCTAAAAAATTTATTAGGATAATATCTATATATATATCTTTGTTCCAGTAATTCACACTATCAATCAAAAGCTGATAATGACTATCTTATTTCATAATCTTTTTTTAATGACACAATTAGGATATTAATTTGATATTTTAACTAACTTCTAGTTTTGAATTTCTTACGAGAGGCCACGACGGAGCGATAGTCTTCTATAAATACCAATGTCATACCAGTCCATGCATAGCAGCAACGCAGACAACAGAAACACAAGCAAGTCCCTTTCTTGTTTCTACTTCCTCCAAACTGATCAAGACTCCATGGGAAGTCTCCTCACCGAACCATTCCAGCCACTAGACCTAAACCTCTTCTCCAAAGAATCCAAATTGGTTGTCGACTTCATCGCCGACTACTACCGCGACATAGAAAGCTTCCCCGTTCGCAGCCAAGTAAAGCCAGGCTATCTCCGCAACCTCATTCCCAACACCCCTCCCCTCTTCCCCTCACCCATCACCACCATTCTCCACGACATCAAAACAGACATCTTTCCTGGCCTCACCCACTGGCAAAGCCCCAATTTTTATGCCTATTACCAAGCCAACGCTAGCTTTGCCGGCTTCGCCGGAGAGATGCTCTGTTCCGGCCTCAACGTCGTCGGATTCAGCTGGATCGCTTCCCCTGCCGCCACCGAGCTTGAAACCATCGTTATGGACTGGATGGCCAATATGCTCAAACTCCCACCAACTTTTCTTTCTGGCGGACTCGGCGGCGGCGTCATCCACGGCAGCACGTGCGAAGCCGTGGTTTGCACGCTTGCCGCGGCAAGAGATAATGCTCTAAGTCAGAGCAATGGCGAAGGGATCACAAAGCTGACGGTTTATGCATCTGATCAAACGCATTTTACATTTCAGAAGGCGGCGAAGCTGGTTGGAATTCCGGCCAGAAACTTTCGGGTGATATCGACGTCGGCGGAGACAGGGTATGCGTTGACGGCGGAGAGCGTGAGGGAGGCGATGGATGCTGATGTAGTGGCGGGGATGGTGCCATTGTATTTGTGTGGAACGGTGGGGACGACGGCGGTGGGGGCGGTAGACCCATTAAGAGAGATCGGGGAAGTGGCGAGGGAGTTCGGCGTGTGGTTCCACGTGGACGCAGCGTGCGCCGGCAGCGCTGCTATTTGCCCTGAGTTCAGGCGGTACTTTGATGGATTGGAGACGGCGGATTCGTTTAGTATGAATCCACACAAGTGGCTGCTTGCGAATATGGACTGCTGCTGCCTTTGGGTGAGTTTTTACTAATAGCATTTAGTAGTTAAATAAACTCATGATTGTTTACATAGATTCAATGACTTATCTTCCATCATGAAATAAGCTCAATTTATTTTTCAAAAAAAAAATGTAAAGAAAATATTTGGGTCATTATCAATTTCAACATCACTAATTGTCAATTCCAAATAATCTTCTAATTAACTTAAATTTCTAACCATCTTTAAATTTTTACTAATAAAGCAATATTGTCACACTCAGGTAAGGTGCACGACGAAATTGATAGACTCGTTGTCAACTAAGCCAGAGATATTGCGGAACACAGCAACTGAAGTCGGCAATGTGATCGACTACAAAGATTGGCAGATCGCACTAAGCCGGAGGTTTCGCGCCATGAAGTTGTGGGTGGTCATTAGACGTTTCGGCCATGCTAATTTGATGGAGCACGTTAGGAGTGATGTGGGCATGGCAAAGCATTTCGAGAAACTTGTCGCTGAGGATGAGAGATTCGACTTGGTTGTGCCACGACGATTGACACTTGTTTGCTTTAAATTGAGGGTTGATAAAAAAGAGGGGAAGAAGTGTAGGGAGATGAACAAGAAGTTGCTTGATTCGGTGAATGGAAGCGGGAAAGCATTTATGACACATGCAGTCGTTGGTGGGGAATTCGTGTTGCGGTTTGCGGTTGGTGGGACGCTAACGGAGAAGCAGCATGTGGAAGCAACTTGGAAGCTGGTTCAGGAGAAGGCAAGTGAATTGTTGATGACTGGTTGGAAGTAAAGGGTATAGCTTAATTCTACTGTTTCATGATATGTAATAAAATGATAAAAATAAGGTATTATTTGATATGAGGAAGTGAGATATAATTTAAATATTTTTAGTAATAATGTAATGTAAACTCTTAAAGGTTAATATATTTTAAATAAATTATGCATTAACACTTTTTTTTTAATAAATCAACTAATTAATTAGTTGAGTGTTGTAAACGAACGTGGACCAGTTTGGTTCTGGTTTCACTCATGACCAACAGATCGTACGAGCCACTCCTTTCCTTCATTCAATTGCCACCAAGTTGTACACTGCAATGGCCCCATATGCTCGCTTCGCTCTCTCTCTCCGGGCAATCACACGAATCACATGTAAACTCTTAAAGGTTAATATATTTTAAATAAATTATGCATTAACCCTACTGTCAACCAGTTGATCATTAAGTCTTTATCATAAAATTCATAGGTGGATTTCAATAAATCTTTAAGATTCATCACTCTCTACCTGTCGACGTAATCAATCAATCGATTACAGGCTACAATCAAGATCATATTACAAACCTTTTATTTTTAAGGAAAGTTTATTGGTCTACTCTCATGCGTAGGGTGTTATATTTTAAGACCTAATACATATTAATTATATTGTTAACAATCATCCTTACTTTTTTTTAAATGTGAATGCCACATTTATCTCATATATCAGTTACACCATTTTATCTATGAAATATATTTTCATGTATTAAATGCAATAATTCATGAAATATAGAAAAATTTGTATAATATGAAATTATTTCATAAAATCATTAATATCAATTTATCCAATGAAATTCAATAATATTACTATCAAAATGCTTGTTATTGATCTCATTTTTATATATGGGAATCATCATACTTTATCTAGACTCCTGATTATCAATCTGATGGCTGACAACTATCCAACTATCAATCATCTAGCCTACAATCATCAGATCTACCATTACCCAGCTGTTGACCATCCAATCTACAATCAACACCTCAATCAATCACGTAACCATTTCAATTCAATCATATAGTCATCAGTTAGACTTCAATCATATTCAATCAATCTTCTAATCAACGTAAACTCTAAGCAATCAATCAATCAACTAGCCTGCACAATAGCAATCAATCAATCAATCCTATAATCAACAATCATGAATTCAATTAAGCTTCAATCAACCCTAAATAATCAGTCACCCTGATCAATCATCACTCCCAATCACCTAGACAATCAACAGCTTTGCATTATAATTAGTTGGCCCAATGCACTTCCTTACACAGTGCAAGTTAGCTCACTATGATTTGATCAAACCCACATTCATATCCATTCATTCACTCAAGATTCAGTATTATAACACTAAACCCCTCATGTTAAACTAGTTTATATGGTTAAACTCTTGCTTACATGGCATTCCCCCTCATGTCAGACCATCTAACCACTTTTATTGGACTCTAGAACTTTCCTAGACCTCACTTAAACCAATCCTAAACTCTGGTTAACCTTAAATCAACCTCCAAGTGGTTCCCTCCCCATGTGAGGACAAAATAAAGTTTCCACCTCATTGTACCATGCCTTAGTCCTTTTTTTGCCCTCTAACCACCTGGGAGACACTTGGCATCATCTTGGAATTCCTCCAAACCAACCATGGCCATCCAAATGAGTTAGGGCATTTAAATTGAGCCAAAGGGACCAAAACAAGGATGTTAGCAATTAGACTCTCTCTCACTACCTACGGTCCAGCTCTCGTTTCATTTCAGCTCTCTAAACGTTCCTTCAGATCTCTAAAGTAAGACCCTGCCATTTGCAAGCCGCCAGCGATGAACTTCCAGCCACCCTTGCCCAAAGAGCTGTCCAAGGCTAATAGCTAGTGATCCAAACCTTCCTAAGCTTCGAGTCCTTCAAGTAGATTGTTCTGGACATCTCAAAGAGCAAAATGAGCCTAACTTTGGTCATTTACATCCATTGAATCAAGGTAAAATCTAAAATTTTCCTAAACCCTAGTTAGAAAATTTTAGATTTAATTAAGCTTTTACTAAGCACGTTGTAAACTACCAAACCAAATCCCCATTATTCATTTGATCTTGATGAAGCTCTGTTTAAAATTTTGCAGCATTTCATCCATTATTTTCAAAGATATTTGCATCTGCACTCGATATCGCTTGGTATTTGTCCCGATTTCTGATTTTTTGTCCGGACGGATCTCCACCTCATCAAAGTATCGCCTGAACTCCGGCCAAATAGCAGCGCTACTAGCGCACGCTACGTCCATGTGGAACCACACCTCGAACTCCCTCGCCACTTCCCCGATCTCCATTAATGGGTCCACCGCCCCCACCGCTGCCGTCCCCACCGTTCAACACAAATACAACTGCACCATTCTCGACTCGCCGCCACTATATGTAATAAAATGATAAAATTAAAAAATTATTTTATATCATATAGAAGTTGAATTCATCAAAAGAGCCCGAAGATTAGCAACCAGAAGCTTCTAAATATTTCGGCGAGCAGTATTCCATAGTCACATATGAAGAAGACCTATCAGGTCCGAGACTAAAATCTTAGAAAGCACTGAGGGGCTGTTTAGTATTGGATTTGATTTACTAAATCTCTAAAAAATCTGGATTTAGTAAATACTGAAGTTGTTAAATCCTGAAAATTGTTTGATATGATAAATGTTAAATCTTTAAGAAATTGTTTGGGGCTGTTTGGTATTGGATTTGATTTACTAAGGGGTTGTTTGGTTGCATGAAAAGAAAATGCAGTGTAAATAAATGCAATGTAAAGTACATGTAGTGCATTTCAAATATTTTGAGCATGTTTGATTGTCTGCGAATTAAACACAGGAGAATTATTTCCCTTGTTTGTTTAGGTAGACCCAAAGTAAAATAAATTTTTTTTTTTTAATAATTTATTTTTGGCATTACAACTATTGTATTAAGAAAAACACTATATTTATAATAATTAGTATTATTTTGTGTTATAAAATAAAATAAGTGTATTTATTTATTGCACAATCTTATTATATTTTTTTTTATAATAAATTTTAATATTTGAAATTTTAAATAAAATTCTTTGAAAATATTAAATTTAAATATACTTGTGATAGAGATAAATTTTATTTTTAAATTCTTTGAAAATTTTAAATTCTTATTTTTCAAGTAATTTAAAAAAAAAATTGCAGAAAATTAAATTTTATTTTCTTTGAACATAAGAATTCTACTTTGAACATGCAGGTTGAATGAAGATAAATCCCATTACACAACCTGAGTTGTCTTCAAAAGACTGGAGAAGATTTCATAGAAGATTAAACAAATTTGCTTAATGAATGCAAATGATTTATGAGGCCAACTGAATGTTTTCTAGATTCAAATTGTATAAATGGTTCACGAGCTAATTTCTCTAACTGATTCTATCATTCTTGCCAACTGAATTATGAAATTTTTTTAAATAAGCAAATAAAATCAAGTGAAAATTCCAGCAAAACTATAAAGTATAACTTAAAATTAAAATGCAAAGACACGCTGCTAAATTCACTTGAATGTCATTACAAAATAAAAAATTCCCTTGAATGTCTCCAGCTTCATTGTAAAAAGACATTTCATGTTACCTTCAGCAATAAACACTAACAAAAGAATAAAACAGATGAATAAACACCATCAATTAGGAATCTTCCATTGCAATAAATTAAATGATTCAAGCAACAATGAATTATAAGAAGCCCCATGATAATTATAACCCATTCAATCACAACAGCGACTTCAAAAATAGATTAACAAACCATTTCATCATTCCACAACTACTTGATTCTTTATGCTTGCCAGCTAAAAATGTTTAAATTCCAATCTAGAGCAATAAACCCAAAATATTTCTTAAAAATCATATAATTATTAAAATATGCAATAATTAATATAAAGATTTTAGATTCACAAAAAAAAAAAAAAAAAAAAAAAAAAATTGAATTGAAAGTTTGAGACAAGCAAGCAAAAAAATGGCTTAACACAGATCCACTTCCTTGCACCGAGACTTCTCATGAGACTTCCAACAAGATGCACTCAAAAAGGGGTCAGAAGAAATAACAAGTAAAAACTGTCATCCTAAAAATCCTCATTTGAGATAAATCACAAGTACAAATTAGTAACTTATAGTTAAATTCATAAAAAGGAAATCAACAAATCTAGTAGTCATCATTTTGCATGCGAGTCCACATGAATTGAGCAATTTCATCTCTTTTATCTAGCCATTCTCGAGAATCATCTACAGCAGCTTGATCTCCTCTTCTACAGTGACTTCTCCTAGCCCATTCATCCTCGGATTGAATAAAATCATTGCCACCTTCTCAACCATCTTTGTAAGAAATAGAAGTTCTGAATTTTGTAAGTTGTAATGAATTTCACCTAAATACTGGATGCAAACACCAATACCATACATCATTACAGTTCAATGCAAGCAATAAGAATTCTTTCTATGCATAATAATATACGTTATGTGATAAAGAAACATCCCATTCTCCAAACAGATTGAACGAAATACAATTTTTTGATTGATTAATAACTTTGCTAGAATTACAATAAAACAATAATACAAACTTAACATGGTTACAACCAACAAGCTGAAGATGAACAAAGCACCGCAGAAAATAAAACGTAAAAAACAAAATGCCTATAATTCTTTTCCGGAAGTCACATATTTCAGCAACCATTTTGATCGTAGAATATCTAATAATGGCATTGTGTCGTTGTATGGAGGTTAAGGATTATAAAACTACTTACATATATGAATGAACAGAAAGTACATGGCATACTAAATATAAGTAATGACATGATAACTGAACAAATGAATATATAATAAATCACCTATGAAATATTAAAGAAAACAAACTTAACAAGCAAACTAAATGGCAACAAAGGGATTAAAAATGATACAAATAAACAAACCGGAGCAATTGAGTCATGCTGCAATGCCAAGGTAGTAGTATTAAAACTCAATAAGCAGGGAAAATTAAGAGCAACTAATTTTCAAATCATACAAGAAAATCAAGGCTAGTTCTTTTTTCTTAGATATAAAAAGTAATGAAAAAAAAGGGTTTCAATTCTATGCATGATTGCTGACAAAAAAATTGTTGAAACTAAAATATCAAGTTTCCCCAAAACAGAAACAAGATAATTGATACTGAAACAAATACACCTATGATAAAAAAAGAAAATAAATTTCAAATCTCTTGACACCAAAAAAATTATGAATCACTCCACGAAGGACCCTGCACCTACCTGTAAATGAGCAAACTAAATGGCCTATAATTCTTTTTCAGTCCTACAGTTCAGCGATTTTACAGAATTTGGAAGAATAAGATCGCGGAAGGTAGAAAGTTACCGATTACGAAGGCAATGACGTCGACGGGGCGAAACAGAACAGCGACAAAGGTGGCAAAGAGGCTTACGATTAGGGTTTCCCAGTCAACGAACTCTCGTCTGGCCTCCAATCAAAATGTCGTATCCTCCGTTCCGATCGGAAAGGGACGCCGTCAAAGGAGCGAAGTCGATCATCAACAAAGGAGGCGGAGAAAATAGGTAGCTGGGAGAGAAGGGTTCGCCTTCGCGAGAGAGATTCGATTCAGCGGAACCATCACGCGTGGGAAGAACGAAGACAAAGGGAGCACTTATAAACTCATATTCCACGAAACCATTGCGCGCATAGGCTTTCGCATTTTTTTGCGCGACGGAATTTCTAACCCGCTCAATTTGAGCGGGTTTTGATATCACGCAAAGGACTGTTTGTAATACACCGCTAATGCTGCCGAGGGCTTTTTTTATGTTCCGCTCAAAATTAATCAAACAATCAAATCAAATTTGAGAAATGCATGAGATTACTTTACTTTACCCTCCTAATTCAGCGTACCAAACAGCCCCTAAATCTCTAAAAAATCTGGATTTAGTAAATACTGAAGTTGTTAAATCCTGAAAATTGTTGGGTATGATAAATATTAAATCTTAAGAAATTGTTTGGCAACATATTGTAGGATTTAAAACAGATAGATATTTAAATATGAAGGAATGATATAAAATAACATCAATATATGTAAATCCAACTCTATATGGGATTAGGATTTACCCGGATTTACGCAGTTAGCGGCGTAAATTCGTAAATCCAATATTTACATTATCACTGGATTTACAGTCACGCAAAATACAGTTTGGCTGGATTTAGGGTAAATCCGACTTAAATCCCGTTGTAAATCCGACACAAAACAGCCCCGGAGAGAACTCAAAATGATCAATTATATGAATGCATCTCTATAACAAATAATGAATATACCACATCCATTAAGGATGTGAAGAGAAGTACAGAGCACAATCTTCTACAGTTCAATGTACATAAAAAAAAAATACAGAGCAAACAGGGAAAGCTTTAATACAGAAAGTGAGAACTTGAAGTTTATGAAGAGAGCATTTCTTTACATGATTGTCAGCTCGTGGATTCTCATTCGGTTTCAGCAATGAAATTTGGAAGCTCATCCTTGCAAAGGTATTCATCGCAGTGCGATGCAACTCCCCATCCTCTTCTTAGTCGTAGTATATCTTCAGTAAATGTCGAGCCAGAGGCTCCTATGAACACAGTCGACATAGCTGATATTGTCTTATCAAGCATGGCCTCAACCTTCAGGAAACAAAATGAGAAGAGGAAAACAGTTAATAGCTTTAAGATAGCTATAATTTTTTTCTTTCAATCAATGTTACAGGTCAAGATTGAGGCTTCATTTGAGATGGTTTTTTTTATGCTTCATAAAGCAGTTTTCTAATAAAAAATTAATTTTTTTGTACTAGAAAGATGCTTCAAAAAGCAGACAGAAAGTCGTCCAAAATGAAGCCTGAAAGAGGAGGGAACTCACTTGAGGATCTCCACCAATATGGTTTCTGTAGAGCAAAGCGTCCCATTTCTCAAAACTATTATGGTTCGGTCGCTTGACCAAGGGAACAAGCTTGTTGTTGAAAACAACCAATGATTGTAGAAGGTTTGCTTCACTTTCACCTGCATCTGTGGAAAGATAGATCACTGGAGCATTGGCTCGCTCAACTACCCTGAGTATGCATTCGGCAGCCTGGGGAATGGGATAGAAGCAGCTTTCTTTTTTCACATTGCTGCGGTCAAACAAAGAATACATATCAAATTGTCAGCTCAAAACTATGAATGAATCACAGTGTAATGTACCATTTAATATCATAATAAGAATGCTCATGGATAAGAAGCTACAATAAAAAGACTAAAGTTTCATTTGGGATGGCTTTCTTCTTGCTTCTTAAAACAACTTTTTAGTACAAAAATTAAAAAATTTTAACTAGAAAGCTGTTTTAAGAAGTAGTAAGAAAGCCGTTCCAAACGAACGGCTTTTTTGATGCTTCTTAAAGCAGCTTTCAAGTACATAAATTTTAACTTTTGTACTAAAAAATTGTTTTAAGAAGTAGTAAAAAAGCCGTCCCAAACAAAACCTAAATTGCCGGTAGTTGATAAGAAATGTTGATTGAGGAATTATGAAGTGATAAAATGTGGAATTTGTTATTGCTTTATAACATTGTTGCGTAACATAATTGGTTTGATGATTGATTTCCAATATGAGACAATAAATTAGAAGAAAACAAAATGAAGCACATATAACATGATGATTTTAAATTTTTGAACAGAAAATGGGACCATTTAAACATCGTTAAATAAATGAAAATGGATAATTCATAGTGACAATCTCTATTTTGTGAATATTAACTTACCTGTAACATTTCACCTAACAATTTCCAGCATATAGCAGCGCTATAGGGCCTTATCGTTTACATATACAATCACTTTATTGAGATGGACAAGATGAGGCAAGGGGAAAATAAATTAAGAATAACTAGAATTTTGTTCAATTCTCAATAATCATCAATAAATCACTCCCATGCAGGAAAAATTAGAGACAAGAAGCATTCATAGGGTATCTTACTACTCAATAGCATCAAGATCTTAGAATTCTTAGTCGATACACACATAAAGCAT
Organism: Dendrobium huoshanense; assembly: GCA_016618105.1. Lineage (NCBI taxonomy): Eukaryota > Viridiplantae > Streptophyta > Magnoliopsida > Asparagales > Orchidaceae > Dendrobium > Dendrobium huoshanense. The sequence goes on from CM028352.1 coordinate 10,247,480, forward strand.
ATTGTCCATGAAAGGGGGAATCAAGTCCATGGGTTAATCGTAAATCCCATTATTAAAAAAAGGAAAAATGAAAAACAGAGAACTTTCAGGAGGAACATTGCATATAAAAGAGTGCTCCATAAGTGGGAATGCCAAATACAAGTTGAGATACCATAAAAGCTTCCAAAATTAATTACAATATCTTAAAACCTACAGAATCGAAACAATAACTTCGCGCAAGTCATTATATATCATAAGCATAGCATATGGAATACAGAACTTCTGAGTAGCAAACAAATGACAAGCTAGATTGTATAGAAAACCAGATAAATCTCCAAATTTGAGTTTATTTTTTCAAACAAACATGTAAGATGAACATTAAGTAAAAAATCTATGCATGCAATCATCACGAAGAAAACTTCCCCTCAAATCCACCTTGATGCATTAGAAGTTCTCATCTATGTGCCCCTGCCAAAGCTTTAATTTCCGCTCTTCTAAGTATTCTTTCTTCCAAGTTGACAGTAATCCTTCAAAATCTTTGTATTCCTCATTTATCTTCAAACAATGGTTAACTTTTATTAAACTCTAGAAGCCATGCTACTAAATTGCTTCTATTATCCTCCACATGCCCTTTCTTGAGCCTTATTTTTCAATGCCAAATTTATACAAAAATATGCAATTGTCCACCCAAGGCCTCAATATTTTCACAAACATAAAATGATTTTGAAACAAATGTTATTAATGTTTAAAATATATAAATTAGAAACAGTGGAGCTGATGAGGACATCGAAGATCAACGGCTACGATCGTGTTTATTTATTTTCATGTATTTTATTTGTTATTTGTACTTTTCCATTTCTACCCTCACTTGAGGGCTTTTTTTTGTTTGCCCTAGGGGCAATTATGTCTTTTGTTTTTCCTTCATGTAATTGGCTATTTAAGCATTTCCCTTCCTCTTGGAAAGGATGATGAATATTGATACAAAAATTTTGGTTTTGGATCTCTTTATGAGTTCTAGAGTTCTCTTTGTGAGTTCTCAAGTAAGGAAGCCTAGGAGAGGCTCCACCCGAAGTGCCCAACAGCCACCTTGGTGAGCTCTTGGTTTTCTTTTATTGTTTTTGTTGTTTTCTCCTTCCCCATCAACTGTGATCTACCCAACCCTGTTTTTTTCCCTTCATCCCGTCTCCCTGCAGCCGTCCCCACCAAAAGCCCCAAGAAAACCCGCTGGCTCACCCACCCGCCCCCTCCTTGCCGTCGGCCGTGCATGCCGCCGGCCCAGCCAGCCCACCGTCTCTCCCCCTGACCCGGCTCCTCTTCCCTGGCAACATCCCGCCGGCCCCTTCCTCTTGAAATTTGAATTTCATGCTTTAATTCCTTCATTACTTCTTTCCTAAAATGACTCACTACATTTAGGAATGGATTTAAATGAGATCTCATATGTTTTGAATTCAAATTTCAAATCTCCCTAATTAATTAAAATCTGAAATTTAAAATCAGGTTTTAATTAACTCCATGGGCCCCACTAATTAATCAACTTCCCTCTCTTTCCCATTGCTTGGCCGGCCCCCATCTAGCCTATTCTCTCTCCACTTTGCCACCTAAGAAACATTTAATCCCCCCTAAATCCCTCTAGTAACCGCCGGCCCCATTACTCCCTTAATGAGTTAATTTGAATTTCAAATTGGCCATCATCCTTTTAATAAAATCTGAAATTAAAACCTCAGATTTTTCCCTCCAATTCCACTTAACTTGAAATCTAATTTCAGATTTCTAATCCTCACACCAAGCCCCTCCTAGCTCAAGCAGCCCCTTCCCTCTTCCAGGTGTTGTCCATGATTTTCTGGGCATACGAATTGCTGTCCAGAATTTTCTGGGCATGCAAAACTGCTGTCCTGAATTTATGTTGGCTATCTAGGAGGTTTCGGCTGGCCAAACAGCTGTCCTGCTCTCCGAAAATCTTATGATTGCTGTCCTGAGAGTTCGTAGCTGCTGCCCAGGAAATTCTCGGCAATACGAGCTGCTGTCCTGCTCTCCTAGAACCTCCAGGTTGCTGTCCTGAAGCCCTACAGCTGCTGTCCCAAGGTTCCAGCAGGTTTCTAATGCTGTGCCGCCATCCGGAAGACCTTTATTTGCTGTCCAGATTTTCTGGAAAACTGTGGGGTTGCTGTCCTCTTCATCCCGTGCCTTGGTGAGCAAACGGGAAGCTTCGCAATCTCTCGTCTTGAGTAAACTCTTTCCCCGAATCTTTTATCTTCAAAGTGCTCTCAATTGTGGTCTAGTAAATTCATGATGATCATGGTAATGCTTATCCGCTAGAACCTAGAAATAGGAAGAGTTGTGTGTGAGGGATCTTTCATAGACTAATCTTATTGTTAGTATGAGAATTTATTGTTGAAACGATCCATGTATGCAATGTCGGATTAAGTTGGCTATCCTTTTGAACTTAACTTTTAGTCATGTGATTTAACCCAAGCTAAGTGCCTTTTTTTTTATATTTATCTTATCGTTCAATTCCGCATAAGATTTTGTTTATTATTGCCTCTAAACATAAGCGTGCAAATTTTCTTAAGCAAATCATTTTCGCATGAGATTGTTTCACATCATCTTGGTATCAGAGCCAGGTTAAGCATGCATGACATGTTAGAAAAACATCCTAGGGTCTAACCGTTCATTCTAGCTTTAAAATTGCATGCATATCATTGCATAGTTTCAATTTACTCACTGTTTTAACTGCTGTCCCTGCATTTCCTGCACACTTTCATCAGCATTTAAGCCCTCCTAACTTGTGTCATATTGCTGCCATTGAATTTGTAGCCTTTCTAAATGCATGGGACAACCAAACTTTGAATTTTATTGCTGTACTCACTGTTCCAGCAGCATGTAACCATCGTTTAGTGAACTTTTAGTCTTCGTTTGGGTGCTGTCCACTCCCTCGGAACCTTCCATACACCTAGACAACTTAGGCAACGACTGAGCCTTGCTGTCCAGAAATTTGCTGCACCTTTTAGTGGCCTTTAGGTGACATTAAACTTGTGATAACTTGCTGTCCACACCCTAGAGTCCATCTAAATTGCTTAGATAGCATCATCCATCACTTTAGTTTGCTGTCCTGTTCTCCCAGCTGCTGTAGGTTGCTGTCCACAGCACTCCTGCACTCATTTAGTGGACTTTTAGGCTAGTTTCTTAAGTGTTTAGATGCTGTCCTCAACCTAACAACATTCCTAAGTGCCTAGGTTACTTAACCCACTAGTGTAGCCTGCTGTCCGAACATTTTCGGCACCTTGTAGTAAGTATAAGTGAGCCTAACTTAGTGTCTAAATGACGTCCCTTACACCCAATCATCCTTGAGTGTCGCTTGACGCTTCCCAATGGACCCGATAAGACTCCAAAAGAGTTTAGATGACATCGTTAACCTAGTGGGCAATATGACTAGAATTATGACGGAGAAACCCATTGACTATCCCCACTCTAATTACATGCCCCACTCAGCTTATCACCCTAGACCTGAGCCTAGGCCTCCAAGACCTCACTTAGAGTCACCTTATCGTCTGCCTACATTTGATGGTTCCTCGGACCCTTACTACTTTAGGGAATGGGCTAGACAACTAGATGATTATTTTGAATCATGTCATATCCCTGAATCCCACCAGGTTAGCATCGCTAGGTCTCACCTTAAAGGACGAGCTCTTCAATTTTGGATGAAATTAGAATATCATAAAGAGTCTCGTGGTGAGTACCCTACTTGGAAAGACATGAGGCGAGATCTTAATTTAAAATACTGATCCTCGACCAGGGACCACTATCTAGAGCCCCACACTACCTCTTCTGTTGGATCAAACCATAGACATTACGGTGGTCGAGACCACCCATCCTTTTGTAACGACAGGGTTGCTGCCCCACCCTATAGGTCTTCACTCAGTCTTGGTGACCGACCCTATAGTGGGTCTTATGTTGGTTTGAGCCCCTATGACTCCCCATTTGGGCTAACTTCTAGCCACCTCAGTCAACCTTCAGCCTCCCCAGTCCTTGACCCTGCAAGTGTGCTTTTGATAGAGAATTGCATTGACAAGAAAACGTCCTCTGAACCTAAAACTGAGTGCATCCATTTCGTGGATGCTAATGATATTAAGGATAACGATGACTTCTTTGATGATGGAACAGAAGTGATTGAATCAAACTCCCAGCATAACTTAAATCCTGAACTAGGAAAGCTAGAACCTTTAAACGTCGACACCTTAGCCCACCCCGATCCTAGTCTCCTCGAGGATAACTCTTTGGATAAAGTATGTCTGGATGATAGTAATGTGATCTCGAAAGAAGCCAATCTGACTTTGAACACAATGAATTTAAATTCGGAAGATCCTAATTTAGTTGTATCACCTACTGAGTCGACTTTGGGTAATTGTGATGATAATAACATCGAGTCGTAAGTGGTTCAACTAACTTACTAATGGATTTAACTCACGAATTAATTAACCCTGAACCCAGTTATCCTGATTCAATTGAGAATAGTGCTATGAGTTCGGAAGAAAATGATTTGATTCTGAAAGTTTTTTAGCCTGATTTGAGCAATGAGCCCCCTCTTGTTCCATTAGAGTCTAACTTTAGAGCTGCTCAAATGGATTTATATTTGGCCGAGTGTGTCATTCCTGATTCATACATTTTGCCCGTTATAGCCTCGTCCTACCAGGATAAGGACCACTTCTATCGTAGTTGGATGAATTTATTAGATGACACTACCCCCACTAGGAAACTGCTGTCGACCATAACTGAAACCACCTATAGAAGTGCCCTGGTAGCTAAGAGTGTTTTCATTCCTCCCCCCACCCCAGTTCCCTTAGACCGAACACTTTAGAACCCCTTTTTTTTGTGACTTGTCCACTTTTTTTTTAGCTATGTGTTCGTGTGAGTTAGTATGTTGTTGTGTATGTTTTGTAGTCTGTTGTCTTCCTTAGTTTTCTTTGTTTAAAATTTGTGTGTGAAGTCATATGTCATTCATCTTGCATATCAAGTCTCTTGCACCACCTCATGTTCATCTTGTTGAGTCTTGAGTTTTAGACATATGAATTCGCATAGCATATGTTGCATTTACAATACATCTGCAAGACTTTCTTAAGAAAATTGCACGCCTAATTAAATAGAGCAATAATAAGTATAAACTTTATGCTGATTCTAAATGACAATTTAAATTTATTAAGGGTGGTAACTTAGTAATGATGCGGATTCGTCCGGAAATTACATGCTAGAAGTGCAGATCATTTAGAATAGTCAATAAAATCAATAACAACGCTTGCGTGGTGGATCTGCATGCAGAATTCAACATTCATTCATTTTCTAACATAAAAGATTTAGTAAACTTTGAAGGTCCGGAGTTAAACCCCAATTCCACTTCAAATTAAGCCTTGTGCGACCCCACCTTGTGAGAACCCCAAAGCCTACCTCCACTCCCAAAATTATTCCTAAAATTCCTATAGCGGAGAAGGTTGACATGATTCCTAGTGATGATATTATTTCCACAAAAGAGGGTGAACGAAGAAGATACTTGACTAGGTGAAGAAGTGAACCTAAGGCAGGGGATACGTGGTCAGAGTGCGAGGAGCTACAACAGATAAACTCATATGCATAAGGAGTTTTTGAGACACGACCTCGACGGAGTCGAGTTTTTCTCCCACCTGGGGAGAATGATGAGGACATCGAAGATCAACGGCTACGATCATGTTTATTTATTTTCATGTATTTTATTAGTTATTTGTACTTTTCCATTTCTACCCTCACTTGAGGGCTTTTTTTTTGTTTGCCCTAGGGGCAATTATGTCTTTTGTTTTTCCTTCATGTAATTGGCTATTTAAGCATTTCCCTTCCTCTTGGAAAGGATGATGAATATTGATATAAAAATTTTGGTTTTGGATCTCTTTGTGAGTTCTAGAGTTCTCTTTGTGAGTTCTCAAGTAAGGAAGCCTAGGAGATGCTCCACCCGAAGTGCCCAACAGCCACCTTGGTGAGCTCTTGGTTTTCTTTTATTGTTTTTGTTGTTTTCTCCTTCCCCATCAACTGTGATCTACCCAACCCTGTTTTTTTCCCTTCATCCCGTCTCCCTGCAGCCGTCCCCACCAAAAGCCCCAAGAAAACCCGCCGGCTCACCCACCCGCCCCCTCCTTGCCGCCGGCCGTGCATGCCGCCGGCCCAGCCAGCCCACCGTCTCTCCCCCTGACCCGGCTCCTCTTCCCTGGCAACATCCCGCCGGCCCCTTCCTCTTGAAATTTGAATTTCATGCTTTAATTCCTTCATTACTTCTTTCCTAAAATGACTCACTACATTTAGGAATGGATTTAAATGAGATCTCATATGTTTTGAATTCAAATTTCAAATCTCCCTAATTAATTAAAATCTGAAATTTAAAATCAGGTTTGAATTAACTCCATGGGCCCCACTAATTAATCAACTTCCCTCTCTTTCCCATTGCTTGGCCGGCCCCCATCTAGCCTATTCTCTCTCCACTTTGCCACCTAAGCAACATTTAATCCCCCCTAAATCCCTCTAGTAACCGCCGGCCCCATTACTCCCTTAATGAGTTAATTTGAATTTCAAATTGGCCCTCATCCTTTTAATAAAATCTGAAATTAAAACCTCAGATTTTTCCCTCCAATTCCACTTAACTTGAAATATAATTTCAGATTTCTAATCCTCACACCAAGCCCCTCCTAGCTCAAGCAGCCCCTTCCCTCTTCCAGGTGTTGTCCATGATTTTCTGGACATACGAATTGCTGGGCATGCAAAACTGCTGTCCTGAATTTCTGTTGGCTATCTAGGAGGTTTCGGCTGGCCAAACAGCTGTCCTGCTCTCCGAAAATCTTATGATTGCTGTCCTGAGAGTTCGTAGCTGCTGCCCAGGAAATTCTCGGCAATACGAGCTGCTGTCCTGCTCTCCTAGAACCTCCAGGTTGCTGTCCTGAAGCCCTACAGCTGCTATCCCAAGGTTCCAGCATGTTTCTAATGCTGTGCCACCATCCGGAAGACCTTTATTTGCTGTCCAGATTTTCTGGAAAACTGTGGGGTTGCTGTCCTCTTCATCCCGTGCCTTGGTGAGCAAACGGGAAGCTTCGCAATCTCTCGTCTTGAGTAAACTCTTTCCCCGAATCTTTTATCTTCAAAGTGCTCTCAATTGTGGTCTAGTAAATTCATGACGATCATGTTAATGCTTATCCGCTAGAACCTAGAAATATGAAGAGTTGTGTGTGAGGGATCTTTCATAGACTAATTTTATTGTTAGTATGGGAATTTATTGTTGAAACGATCCATGTATGCAATGTCGGATTAAGTTGGCTATCCTTTTGAACTTAACTTTTAGTCATGTGATTTAACCCAAGCTAAGTGCCTTTTTTTTATATTTATCTTATCGTTCAATTCCGCATAAGATTTTGTTTATTATTGCCTCTAAACATAAGCGTGCAAATTTTCTTAAGCAAATCATTTTCGCATGAGATTGTTTCACATCAGGAGCACCTTATCAATGAATAAAATTTTGATAATTCTAAAAAAATTCCATTATCTTTTACTCTTTCTAGAAACATAAATGATAAAACCATGGCCTCATACATTTCAATAAGCTGATCTTTTATACATGGTAGAATGACCATTTTGATACAACAGCAACAACATCAAGCCTTTAACCTACTACGTGATGTCGCCTGCATGAATCCTTTTACTCCATTTTGTCATGTTAGGAGTCAAATTCTTATTCAAATCTAATAAACAAAGGTCATTTTTAATATTTTCAAACCAAGTATTTTTAGGAATACTTTTACTTTCTTAACATAAGCCAAATTTAATACACTACTCTCCTAATTGGGTCATCAAAAGGCAACCTTTTTATGCGACCAAATAATCTAAGGCAACTCTCTCTAATCTTATCTGCCACTGGAGCTACTCCAACCTTTTCGTTTCGTATCCTATTTCTTACATTAAATCCACTCATCCACCTAAGCATCCTCATCTCTGCAACACTTAACTAGTTAACTTAATCTTATGCTTGTCTTTCTCTTTTAATGGCCAACATTCTGCACGTAGGTCTCACCATCATCTTATAAAATTTTCACTAAAGTTTGAGGGTACTTTTCCATCACAAAACAAGCCCGATGCATTCCTCTAGTTCAACCATCAAACTTGAATTATACTAATAATATTCCAATCTATTTCACCATCACTCTGAACAAAAAACCATTTTGATATTAGAAAAAAAAAACTCTAAAAAGGATATCACACTAAGACAAAACAAATTAGGGAATGCAATGGGACTAGTTCATTTGTTCTTTCTTATAATAATTATTTTTATCTCTAGTTTGTTTTATACCGCAAAAAAATTATCTTTGAACAAACTGCATTAAAAGTTCTATGAAAAAGCTATACAAATATTCATCTAATACAAGAAGCCCAATGTTCAACTAAATTACTAATTTCCTCACAAAACAGAGAGTTTCACACCTTAATGTCCTCTGAAGCTTGGAGCATTCAAACTTATGAGGTCTCAAAAATGCTTTTCGACATTTAATGTAAAATGAGAACAAGAATAGGAACTTGGTAAATATTGCTTCAAAACTATTAGGCATTATTAGCTACGAATAGGCAGAACTAATTATAAATTTTGGCATTTGATCAAATCAATTTAATCATTAAGCCTAATGATAAAAGTTTAATAAATGCTTAATGGATCATTACATTAGATTCCAAGTGAGATCTAAGTTTGGATTCTAACTCCTAGTGAACACAATAAGATAAAAATTAGACCCCAACCTGAAGAATAAATCAGATATAGTCAAGTAACGAGTTGCTCTGAAATTTCAAAAGATTGGGTTATAGCAAATAGGGATTATATGATTACTGGCATATAGTAGCTCGGTTTCAAAAACAAAATTTAAAGAAGCGTGATTCGAGAATGAGACTTTACCAGAACTTCAAAAACCCATGCCTTCGAAAATGTAATGCTATGAAATTGCTTCCCAAGAATGTCTGCACAAACCGCTGTGCAGTGAGGAGGATCAACCTATTCGGTTGGATTAGAGCTTTACATTTGTGACCAATGGGACCACCAGGCTGCATAACCCACTCCTCCTCCACATCAGCATAGAACATGTCCCCTATTGCAATCACTTCGTCATCAGAAGAAAATTTGGGCATAATATCTGCTACAACCCTCTTCTTTTGCACCTTTAACTTGGCATCCTCGGACCAAGCAGCTTCGATCTTTCCCAATGAAATCCCCATATTCTTCAATCTCTTGACGTGTTCTTCATCAAGATAACAAGGGGGGTTTGCAATGTAACATATGAACCTATCTATCTTCAACTTATTCTTCATCTTTACCACAAAATCATCATAGGAGATGACAACTTCCCTACCCAAACACTGATTTATATGATTACTATCCAAAACTTGGCTGTAGTCATAGTCCAATTTATGGCTCGGGAAGACCAGAACCCGACCAAGAAGTGCAGCAAATAACATATGCTTCTCTAGGCATATCAAATGGTTGGACATCTGACCTGACAGACATATCGCAAACAAAAAACGGTCTTTCTTTGGCTTCCACTCAATCGTCCTCCGATTGGTCGGTCGATCCACCTTTCTACAAACACCAACCCCTATTCCGGATAAGTAGGCATCCACATTGTCATCCACAGACTCTAGTGACGCATTTCTACCCCGGTGAGGAGAAAGTAATGCGGCCTGGATCTGCTTGTTCAACTTGATCTGCTCCAACAATGCGGATCTGAACTCCTCCAGCGAGCCCGGCACGGGAGTACCAGGCAAATCGGCTTTAACAGTAGCGGAACTCGAATTATTACTAGGAGGGGAAGGAATTGAGGGCAACGACGCCCTGGATCTAGGAACAGTCTGATTCCACAGATGCAGAAGCCCTAGCTCCTGATTCCGGAGGAGGAAGAGAGCTCGTAGCTCGGCCTCCCGCATCCCGTCCCCAGGAGAGACCGCACGAATAATGGTGATGCCACGGAATAGACGGCCGAGATCGAGGGAGAAAAAGACGAGAATGAGTACAAGAGGCAGGCAGATTGCCAGGAGATACCACTGCCATCGGCGATAGCGAAGCCGACGGCTGATCCGGACTCTAAGGCCATTCGCGATCTCCAAAGCACCGAATTGGCGCTGGTCGTGGCGCGGCGACAGAGGTGTCACCTCTTGCTTGGGGACGAGTGCTTGGTTATCGTCCTCTTCATCCGAAGAGGCTTCTCGGACCATTTTTTTGAGATTATGATTTTCTTTCCGGAGATGACTGTCCCGGCGTCGAGTAGTTCGAGGGTTCCAATAAATTTGTTGGTTTGCGGTGGTTCGACTGCGGTGGTCCGACAGGAAGGGAAAATCGTCGAAGGAGCGAAGTCGAACAGCAACGAAGGAGCCGAAGAAGCAACTCGTGCAATCTCTACCCCTCCTGCGAAGAAACGGAGCCGAACAGAACCGACGAAAACTCACGCCTCTAAGTTATTACTGATTAACTTAATTAACATAATGTAAAATATTAATAATTAAGTAAATTAATTAAATAATTAATAGTATCATTAGTGCATAAATTAATTATCTAATTTAACTTAATTAAATAATTAGTAATATAATTAGTAATTAATTATTAATATAATTAGATTAATTAATATAACTTGAAATATATATTATTAAATATATAATTAATAGTGTAAATAATAATTAATGAGTAGTTGAATTTTTAAGTGATTAATGAGATAATTAATAATATAATTTATAATGAAAACTAACTAAATAATACTTAAATAATTAATAAATTATTAGTTAAGCAATTAGTTATTTCAAAATGATTAGTAGGATTAAATATAATTTCAAATAGAATAATTATTATATATTGTTATAAATAATAATTAATTAGTATTTAAATATTTAAATAATTAATGAGATAATTAATAATAGAATGAATATTAAAACTAATTAAATAATACTTTAAAAGTAATTAAATTATTAGTAGGAGTATTAGTTAAATAATTAGTTAATTAAAAAATTAACTAATTAATTATGTACTTATTAATATAATTAGATATCAAATACTTATTAGATTAACACATAAACAAATAATTTAATAAATAATATTATAATTAGTAAAAACCCACCAATCAAATGTCGCCGGCGAGCAAATTCCGACAGTCCAAGGCCATTTATGTCCTACTCGTTTCATTTGCAATCAAAACTTCATAAGCTCTTGCTCCTTCAACAAACTTGTGCTAGTAGATTCAGGCTTGGTTTGTTTGCCTGTTCCCTGTGCTTTTTCTGTTTCAAAACAACAATTTTTTTTTCCCGTTTGAATGTGCCGCACGCTTTTTCCAAAACTCCATTTCCTTACTATTTTGAGAAGTGATACGGTTTAGCTTTTTCCGTTTAAAAACTCCATTTCCTCTAATGATGTTTTTAAAACGAAGAAATTCAAAAAATCAAACGAAGCCTCAAGGAGTAAGAATAACAATCAAGCACCCTATGAGAAGCTTCTTATCAAGCTATTTCTCAAACTTTTGCTTCACGTCTAAGTATTTAAATAACTTTTTTATACATTAAGCTTTAAAAACACCACCCCACTCTCATCTATCCATAAGGGATCTATGTTTCAAATTTTAGCCCATTTGATTGAGTGACTAGGGTTTCTCAGCCCTAATGCATGGGAAAGAAATTATTTGAGCCATTGTATCCTATGTTTTATAAATAAGGGCTCGGATTTTGTCATTGTCTGTCATTTAAATTATGGGAGAGGCTTCGTCGCCTCCATCGTTTGTTTGATTTCATCCAAACCATTGATCCAAACAACGTGGATCCAACAGTTCAAATGCAATATGATGCGGTTAAATCAGCCTCACCATTGCTCTCGAGTTGATGTCAATAGAAGTTTATACAAACTTTTTTAAAATAGTCATTAGATTAGTTTAATGGAATAATTAGTAGTATAGTTATCATTAATAAGTTTCATAATTGATCATATAACATAATTTACATATTAATAATTAATTAGATTAATTAAATAACTAGTAGTATTATTAGTAGTATAATTAAATAATCTAATTTATTTTAATTGAATAATTAGTAGTATAGTTAACATTAAATTAGTTTAATTAATATTTGTAATTTATTGGTTATTATAGCTATTAGTAGTATAATTGTCATTAGATTAGTTTAATATTTAACTAATTAATTAAATCATTAGTATAAGTATTAGTCAAATAATTTATATTTTCAAAAAATAATTAACTAATCAATATTAGTTTGTCAAGTGCTCTTTATTGATTCTTCTGTTATATTGTATGAATTTAAGTTGTATTTTTATGTTGTATGCAATTATCTTCTTCACATTTAAATAACTAACTATCATAAATCCTGAAATATGTTATCAAATAATTTCTCAGGATTTAGCATTTATCATACCAAACAATTTTCAAGATTTACTAAATGCGGATTTACAAGATTTACTAAATCTCAATTAAGTTAAATCTCACTTTTTGCCAAAGAACCCCTAAGCCTGCTTCACAATGTTTTCAGACTTTTTTCCTAATAGTTTGGCAGATTTATACTTAACATTTTAAAAAATTGAATTTATACTTAATTGAAGTTCATAAATATTTGTTATGTAGTTTGAAGAATTTCAAATATTAATAATAAAAAATTTTAATCAGTATATCAAATGTTGTTGCCATATTTATAACTCTAATAATAAGATAAATATTTTATCACTCTAAATAAATTATTAATTAAGTTACAAATAAAGAGTTTCACAATATAAATAAAGGAACAAATTAATATTCATGCACAATCAAGATTATTCTCTACAAAATATCGGATATAAATTTGACAGCTTTTTTCGATTCATGATCTTGTCAAGATATTTATAGCATTTAATGGCCGGAAATTAATATTATTTCATGATTTTTTCTTTGAGCAATGTCAATGTCTGATGTCTGCCCGATTAGAATGTATGCGAGAAGCTTCGATACCATGACAATGGCTGCAGATGGCCCATCTTTAGCTCTGGCGTGTTCTTTCTCCTCAGCTTCTTCCACCGCACGTCCGTTAGGGTGTTCCTTTCTTCCTTGCCTTCCAGCTCCTGTTTCCTCACGCATACGTCGCTCTTTGCGCTGCTCTGCCAGCTCATCAGACCACCAGGAATCTCCTCCCCTGCTAAAGTCAGCCATCAGTGGGTTAACCGAGCTCCTCAGGACCCTTTCCCCTAAGAAAAAAAGGTCATATCTGTGTATTTGCTGGCTGTCTCTTATACTCTACCTTATTGATTTTTACAGTATATAATGTTTTTTTTTTCTTTCTTTCTTCAAATTGATGGGGAACAGGGATGATACTGGGCTCGATGAAGCTCCTGTGGCTAGCAGCGTGGACGATGTACTTCGAATTCTTAATGTAGATTATAGTCGTGCTTATTTTCTCACAGGCAATGCCCAAGAACTATGGCTGATGTTTGATTTAGTTATCTTTTTTTTTTTCATTAATTTGCTGTTCCTGTATGAGTTTTATTAGTTGATTGATGATGGATAACTCCCATTTCTAGAATAGAACGACTTAAATCTTGATGATTTTGATAGTTTAGTTACTTGTATGGTGTAATGGTATAGTGATACTTCAGAAAATTAGGCTTTATATTTTTATAAAAGGGGTAAGTTAGGTTTAACTTGGAAGTTGGTAGAGTTTTTTAGGGCATCACTTTCTGTGATGTGACACAACATCTTATTGTGATGACTGGTGAGAATTATTGTAGGGTGGCTGGGATGTCAACCACCGCTTATGTAATACAATTAAATCCAATTGGTCATAGGACAAGGAGTTGTTAGACTCAATGATTAGAAGGCAAGCAATTATTTTAGATTTGCAAGAAATTGAATGAAAAGGAAAATACTCTTAAACAAATATGGGGTTGTTATAAGCAATTTTATTGGGAAGGTTTAGTACAGAGATAAAGCATGGAAAATAGGAATAGGATATGAAAGATGAAATTGTTGGGGTGAAAAAGAAAAAGTGATTTCTTAAGGAGTTATAAGAGCTCTTAATCACCTGTAAAAAATTATCTATTAAGTAGAAACTACTCATTTCTTTACTTCAAAGTTTTTTTTTTAATACTGTCCAAATGAAGGTTTGACCATAAAATGTAGAATAGAATTACTGATATATATCTTAGAAGTATAAAAAGATAATTGCTTGATCTACATTAAGACAGTGAAACTTAAACTGTTAGTTGTTAAACTCGCAAGTCAACTTTTTGAGAGAGATCGGTCAAAACTTTAAAATTGAACATATATTGTTGTAAATGGATAGTTTAATTAGGATTTTTTTCATGAAAGTTTTTGGTGAGTGTGCAAATTGGTTTGAATGAGGAGTTGCATAAGGTTATTAAGGATAAGAAATCTAGTTTTTGAAGATTTTCAAGAAAATAGATAAAATACACTATAATTACATGGGCTAGAAATTGGGCAACAACCAAAGCTAAATATTTAACTTTAAACCATTAAATAAGTAAATAAAATTACTGTCAAGGGATTCAGAAGGAGAATGGGTAAACCTAAGGTTACATGGATAGAATTTATGCAAAATGATTTGTAAAGAAGATATTTAAAACTTAAAACATTACTTGCCAAGAATGACTGAAAAATGAGGATTCATAAAGCCAACCCAAAATAGTTGGGATAACGGTAATGATGATGATGATATATGCTAAGGTGATTCGTGCAGAAAGGAAATATAGCTAAAGTGGTTATGATATAGTTGTGATAATAGGATTATAGGAATGAGATTTAGTGATTTTTATTAAGTTAGATTAGATGTAATAGAGTTGAAGATTATAGGATGTTGGTAGCGATGATGAACAATTGAACATCAAAGAGGGATGAAAATGTTATTTGGAGGAATTTTAGATTAGATTTTAAAGTAAATTATATATTTTGATTAGCGAAAGTGAGGTAATCATAAAATTTAATATAGATTAATAAAAAAGTTGTGAATTTGGGTGGACAGTGTGCATACAAGCAAAGCTTCTTTTCATATGAGATGCTTTAAATAATGTTTAAAGGGCATATTTAATGATAAAATTATTTTTTAAGGAATTTAGTCAATGTCACCCATTTCCATTGAAAAGAATTTATCTTAGACATTTTTAATTGTAAAATTTGTGCTTTTTGTACTTCACAGGAAATTTCATGTCAAACATTTATGCTAAAGATTGCCTATTTGAGGACCCCACTATTAAATTCATTGGTAAGAGCATATTTTATTTATTATATCGTTTTCTTACATCGCACATTTTAGTCTTCCAATTTAGCAACAGCAGTTGAAAATTTTCCAATCATGATTTTTTTGGATATCAATTTTCTGAAAGGTTTAATCTATGTTTTGGGTATTCTTGTATATTGAATTTCTTCCCTATAATAGAATAAAATTATAATTCACTCAAATATGCATAAGTGTTAGTGATTTGCCTTCCAAAGTGGAGGCTAATGTATCAAATCTCAATAAGCAAAAGAAGATGGTATTGGAAGAAGGCGGTGCATGATGGGTTTTTGCTTGGGCATATGAACTTATGTAATGGATTGCGATGTCATGAAAATCATGTTGGTAGCTTTAATCTTTCAGAAGACTAATTCCCTCGAATGAAATTTCATATGCTTAACCCATGAATTAAAAGAGTAGGCTAAACTCTTCTGTTGTTCATGCACTCAACAAGCTACATTAATTTTAGATTCCCTGAGCTTGTCGAGGTTAATCATTTTCAGTTAATTTATCTCCATTAGTATTGTTGAATTGGTTGGATTGCACCTATAGCTTGGAATTTGATGTTGGATTGAAAGAATTCTATTGGGATGAGTGTCTTTGTTCCAAAGACCAAAGAAAGTGTTGTTTAATCGATGTCATTCTATACATCCACAACGTAGCCAAAATTTGTCAATCCAAAGACCTTGTCTAATTTCTAGCCTTTTCATATTAAGTGAATTATCTTATTGATAACCTGAATTTATTTGTTTGTCAATGGGTGGCTTCTGATTGAAGAAAACTTTAAGGTAGTCATATTCTCTTTATAAAACTTGAATAACTTAGACATAGCGAATTATATATTATTGTCAATTGTGAAGGCGTAGGGACAACCATAATGAGTGGAAATATTGTCCTTTAGGAACTTGATATTGATAATAGTAGATTAGTTAGCTAATTATATGGCTTTATCTACTTAGTAAAATAATCTAATATGACTAACATGAATACCTTCTTCCATGGCCTTCATAATAAGCCTAAGGATGTCCATATGTGCACGATAAATGACCATGGGCTTGTTATCAAATTTGTATGTTTGCTTGATTGATGGATTTCTATACTAGAATTTGAAACTATGACGCATCTTTGTGAATACGTTGGTGTTATGCCTTAATTTGGACTTTCTTTGTCAAATATTACCAATCACATGTCTACCACACTTATCTATTTCTATGAATATTTTCCAACACCTCATGGAATTAGACAAGTGAGATATTTTTTACTCACTCTCATCTAGGTTTTCTTATAACGCTATAGGAAAACGCGCTGTTACCGGCGTATTATCCGTCGGTTTTCTTACTGGCGAATAATACGCTGGTAAAGTTTTGTCGAGTTTAAGTAAGCCGGCGCAATATTTGCCGGTAATTACCGACAGAATATATGTCGTAAACCTTTAAAATACCGGCAAAAAGCCGGCGGAATATGTGATGGTGTTTCAACGGCAAAAATTGCACCAGACATTTCGTCATAAAGTTACCAGCACATATTCCGCCGGTAAATCCGTTGATTTTATCGATGTAAATATTTCTGTCGGAACGTTCGACGGTAATGACAGATTTTCATGTAGTGTAAATGACTTCATTAAAAATGAATATATCTTGTATCTTCCTTTTGCATCCTCGTTGCTTTGACGTAGTTGCGTGGCCGCTTCTAAGTCATCAAATAATTGAAGATCTTGATGCACCAATGTTTGACTTGGTCTATTTGTATCGACTTAGGTTCATCAATAGATGGGGTCTCCATCTCTTTGATGGAAGAGTTGTGTGGGTCATCGTACTTCTCAAACTTTGTGATCAACGCCTTGGCTTTACTTTAGTTATTACAATAATGTTCTTGTTGACTTGGTTTATCTCTAGTTAAGATTATTTCAAGACAAAATTTCTTCACTCCAATGCTAAGCACAAATCGAAGCCTGAAGAGCATTGCTTTATATTTGCTTGATTATTTGTGGCCTAGAACTTTAGGTGAAGAGCTTAATATAAAACTGCTCCTTTTAAGATGATGAGAACTACACCCACTCTACTACTATTGACTATTGACGCTACATCAATGAGCATACAATCTTTTGATACGAGCTCTACCTCTAGAGATAGGACAAATTTGGCAACAAGTTAGCTAGCATTTATTTGTGTCTTAATTTTTGTATGTGGTTAATACAATGGTTTATTCTCAGATCAATTGACCGCTTTTGAGTTTGTTTGCATGTTTTGGCTAAATTAAGACTTGGTTCAATAGCTTATGAGCCATTACTTTTATTTGATGGACTTAAATTAAGGTGCAAGTCACCATGTGAAATGACAAGCTAATCCTAGCTTTTCTATGATATGATATTCAATTTAGCTTCTGTCAAAATTTTGCTCATGTAGTAAACACATTGATGCTTTCGTGACTCCCCTCAAACCAAGACTATGTTGACAACTATCTGCTGACCTCGAGATATAACAATAATGGCCATCTTGGCTTTGAGCAACGTAAGATTAGAGGTGATGTCATATATTGTTTGAGTTCTTGAAAAGATGTCTCACACTATTGTGGTCCTCCGAAAGAGCACCGTACGAACAGGTCGATTGGAAGGGACAGATTGGATCGTGCATATGACTAACCATTGAGGATAGAGGCTGTCGCCAACACACCCCGATGGGTAGTAATATATACGACCTAGTCGCGGATTTCCCCCACCCGATGCAAGAGTTCGAATGGGGTTTAGT
Organism: Dendrobium huoshanense; assembly: GCA_016618105.1. NCBI lineage: Eukaryota > Viridiplantae > Streptophyta > Magnoliopsida > Asparagales > Orchidaceae > Dendrobium > Dendrobium huoshanense. The sequence continues at coordinate 10,265,491 of CM028352.1, forward strand.
AGATGTGGGACCGAGTTTCCCACGGGCGCAAGCCCCCGTGGTTAATTACATCCCAGGCCGGAGCCTGAGAAAACTCTCGATTAAGGATCATACATTATCCTCTCCTAAAATGGGATCGGCACGAGGGTATAGACTAGGAAATCCTACTCAAAGGAAAGAAAGGTCCGAAGGGGCTGAATCAGCATGCGTGGCTCATACCAACACTCGGAGGCTCTAGGGCACTAAAGAGAAACTGGAGAAAGAAAGACAAACAATCAACCACATGCGTGAGAGAAGGATGGAGGTGGCGTCATCCTGTGACGCAGATAAGTAGGATTTATGATCCCTGAAAAGAAGGGACCTACCTACTATTTAAAGTATACTACGAGACCGAATGTAGTAGCCTTGAATCCTAAATCTAGGTTGGACTTAGTGTTCGACACGACACTAAGACCCGTGTCCTAGCTAATGCAGTGCAAAACTTGGACTTACCCCGGCCTGGATTGGGGGAGCCAACTAACCACCTAATCGCTTTAAAACCATGATATCAAGTCATTTATGAAAGATGGGTGGGAGGTACAGTTTTTAGAAATAGGACCGACATCAAGAGAATTTCCTAATTGGTCCTAGACTTATGTAGGGTGAATGCTCCTAACTAATGCAATGGATGCTAGTTAAAATGACAGCTCATGAATGCTTTGGATTTTAAAAACAGGCTTAATATAAAATAATTTTTAGAAAAGATTGGGTCTCCCTAGGTCCGGCACTTCATCCTCATAGGCCAGATTATCCGGACTCTACCCGCAGGCAGGGAGATGTCTTATTAGAAGGAGAGAGAAAATGCAGTAATATGCATGCGACCCCGGACGGTTCCGGCAGTTCCCTAGGTTCGTTAAGTTTCTATGTTATTTAGAACTTAAAATTTTAGGAGTTAGTTATGAATAAAAAAATTTTATAATCCTTAGAGAGCCTAACGGAAATCCAGGCGAAAACAAAAGCGGCATGCAATAAAAGAAACCTAAGAAAAGCAGGTATTTCTACTGCACAACCAGGAAAGCACATCAATATAAATTCAAAATTAATCAACTAAATGGCCATAGGCAAATTGCCCTTATTACACCCCAGATATGCAGAAAATAAAGTGGCCGGGCACCACTGCCAACAACCCGAATTTCCAAGCCTATGACAGACGCAAATGACTTTGAGTGGGATATTGGTCTTCCAGTATTCAGGCTTCTTTAGGTCATTTCTCCTTGGACTCCTTGGATCTCCCTCCTTGGACTCCTTGGGAATCTCCTCCTCGGACTCTTTGGATCCGTCGCGGCTTGAATATCCAAATGAAGAGACAATTCCCCTTTGGGGCATTGCCTTTTCTATTTGGATATCTAAAGTCATCCCACTCAATCTCCCAAATGGAAGAAGACTCTCCCTTATGAGGATGTCTTCTTCTTTTGGGATTCAAGTGGGATAAAAATATCCCAACTCAAATATCAATTTCACAACTCTTAACTATTATTACATACAAATTTACATCCATTTAAAAAAAGAAAATTCTAGACTCCCTGCATGGTTATCCTAATAGAAATCATCCCAAGCAGTTTATATAAAAATAGAAAATGCTAACACCATTGACCCTGTGCCAAGCCATGCTCTTAATTTTGAGGGCTAAGCGCTCCACCTGTGCAGTTATAATTAATTTAGCCCTCATTTTATTTAGGGGGAACTGAACAAGCACCTGCATAAAACATTGTTAGAAATCATGACATTGCTCCCCCTTTTATTAGTTTGAGCATGGCCACCTGCACGGAAGAACAATATATATATATATATATATATATATATATATATATATATATATATATATATATATATATATATATATATATATATATATATATATATATATATATATATATGGCGCTCCTAACCTAGGGGTAAATCTAGCGCTCACATCCAGAGTGCAGAGAAAGTAAGCAAACACACCAATCATTTTTCAAACAGCATGCAATGAAAATCACGGAAAGCTCCAGCACACAGCAGAAAAGTAAAATCCAGCGGCCTAACCTAGATCTAGAAGTAGTGCCCTAGCAAACAATTCTATGTGTGTGTAAGGCTAGTGTGGTTTGGATAAATCCTAAGTGGGATAATTAGTTAAAATTGTCTAAAGTTCAGGTCTGTTGTAGGACAGAAAAGGATATTTTAATCGAAATTCAAATATTAATGAATTAGGGTGCATTTTAATTATTTCAGTTTGTTGATCAGTTTTAGGAGCTTAGGGTAATGATATTTGAAGTTAAAGTTTTATTAACCAATTTTGGAAAGTCCCGGGTCTTCTTAGGAACTAAGCTAAGGGTCCAAAAGATCACTATGGGAAATAGGCTAGGTTTGGGATTCTTAACATCCTAGGAAAATACTAGACCTTAAGACGAGTAGTTAGACAGGTAGTAGGCTGGAATCAGAGTTTTCTAAACAAAGTTATGAATTTTCTAAGTTTCAGGTCATAAATAAACTACGGTTGACCAAAAAGTTGACTTTCTAATCTAGGTCATTTTCTGGAAACCTAAGATTTTTAATAAATACTAGGCCCTAAATGGAGTCTAATGCAAGTGAGTTTACATAATTTGGAGTTTTCTATAATTAGTTATAAATTTTCTAAGTTCAGGACATTTATTGGAATTTCTAAATTAACTAGGAAAGGGGCCGATTTTACTGTTTTGATCAAAATGAGCTCCAAACTAATTGGAATCACTCCCAAAGGTCAGGGATGACCTGAGAAAGTGATCCCAAGTGTTTGGAGAAAATTTGAGATTTTTAATAATTTTTAATAATTTATTAGGGGCAAAATGGTAATTTCCACTTACGGCCAAATTAGGGGTCGACCTAAAGTCAAACTAGGGAGCCCTATTTATCTAATGTCAAGGATTAGATTCTGGTCAGTTCAAGGTATGGTGGGTAATTTTCTGACCTAAGATGTATTTATTGTAATTTTCGGAAGGTCTCGGGGCCTTATTTAACAAGTTAATTAGGGTTGGTTAATTAAGGGGTCTAAAGACTCCTAAAAATTTTTAGAAAATTCTGGGAGGTTTATGATGTCACTAAGTTTAAGTGTTGAGGTTTTCATGTCAATTCGGGATCTATCCTAGCTCCTAGAAAACTTCTAAGCTTGCTAGACGGGTCCTTAATTATTGTCCTTAGGGTATCACTACGTTATATGGGTTTGAATCGGAGTTTTAGCTAACCCTCAAGGTAATAAATGCATGGGAGTACAAAAATAAAATAAACACACCATGTCCTTAAGTCTAGGAGAGCCTAAGCTAAGTGTTCGTGGTGCGATACATGCAATTTACGAAAAATAAAAGGAAAGACACCTAATGAAGGAATTAGTGAATGATTGGAACTCAATCACCCACTAATCCTCTCCCCCATGATTGCTCTTCATATATAGAACCCATGTCTAAAATTTCATAAGTAGTGGATCTCCCAAGATTAAGGGATTTAATACATAAGTAATTTTAAAATATTTTAAAATACTTACAAATATATAAACCTTTGGAAAATAGCATAATTAAAAAATAGATCAATTTATGATAAATACATATAAGGGAGACCCACTGATCACTCAATCGACGCCTCAAAATGATTTGAAAATAGTTTGTATCCTGAAAATAATCATTATGCTAATTAAATAATAATTTAATAATCAAATATTGCTCCAAGACAGAAATCTGCCAAGACAGCCAAAATCAGGGGTTGAAAATGGTTTCAAAATAAAATACGCATTTTTCTGAAAAGATCGAGGGTTTATACGCAAAAATCCGATTTAAAATGACGAAGATATGATTTTCCAAAATCTAAACATAATAAAAGAATATTTTAAAATAGCGTCACTTTACGGTTTTGGAAATATCAAAAAATCTAAACAGCATTTTCACCTAAAAGTGATTTCAAACTGTACAGAATTCCAAATACACCCAAAACAAGGTGCTGTGCATCAAAATCCGACTTAAAACGAGAAAGTTATGCAATTTCAAAGTTTAAAGACAATAATTAAATAATTTTAAAATAGTGCTATTTACTATTTTCAAAATAACTGCATGCAGATCCAAAAATTTCAAATAAAACTAGTTCCAGAATGTGCAGAATTCAAATACGTTCAAATCAAGGCATTGTGCGTCGACAGCGGATTAAAAACGAGAAAGTTATGATTTTTGTAAGTTCAAAGCAATAAAAGGGATTTTTAAAATAATTTTAAAATGATATTATTTAAAATGAATATGAGTATACATATATTGTTACAAAATTAATTTTAAAGTATAACCAAGATCTCTGAAATTCAACACCACATATTAAAAAAAATAATAATTATTATAATTCTAATATTAATGATAGGCTAATTTAAACTAATACTAGAATAAAATTAAAACCAAAATAACAAATTAACAATATTTAAAATAATAATAATAATAATAAAGATGAATAGTAAACTTAACCATTTAAACCACATTACTAATTATAACAAATAACTATAATTAAATAATAATATAAAAATAATTACAAAAAAAAAATATTTAAATAATAATAAAAAAAGTTTTTTTTTACTGTTTAATAAATAATTTAAAATATATCTTTTATTTTTATATAAATTTTTTTTATAGTGTAGAGGATGAAAATACGATCAATTCGAGGTATTGTGCGTCAAAATCGGAGAAAAAATGGATTTTCTGTGATTTTTTAAAGATAAAATAGGTTTTATAATATATAAAATATTTATTTATTAAAATTCGGAAACGACGGCTGGTAATGCGCCACGTGGCGCTTTCCCAATGGCTCCCGAAATTGCGGGGGCGGCGCAATCATTGCCCGCAATGATTGCGGGTTTATTGCGGCGGCGGTCATCACTTGACCACGTCGGCACGGCTCGAGAGCCGTTAGATCCACGCGGTCTCGGACGAACGGCTTCGATCGAACCACGTGGCCGACCGAACTGCTGAGCCGTCCGCGCGATCAGCGCCAAACCGCGGGCGGGTGAGATCTGAACCGCTGATCCCGGATCCGACGGTCAGGATCAAACCTGCGTGCAAGGGTGCCCGGACCGGAACCCTAACACATTTTCCCGCTCGTTCTCCCTCAATACTCAACCAAATTTGACGAAATTTTAAACACACAATCTAGGGATGAACAGAAATCGTGGGGAAGTGTTTATTCTCCGTAATATTCACTATGAAGAGAACTATTTAACCCTAAGTGATCTAGCTAGGGTTTGAGATTTACCTAAAATACTCGATAGAATCGAGGGATTTCTGGCTTGTTGCACTTGTAGACTGTCCACGCTCCTAGTTGTAGAAGAAACCACGAGCTTCCAACGTCTAGATCGCGCGAAAAATGACTTGGAAGATCCAAGCTCTCGGGTCGCCGGAATCTCGCCGCCGACGGCCTGGGGTGGCCGGGATCTGATCGGGAATGAAAGTGGGAGTCTCTTGGAGTCCTTTAGAGAAATCTCAAAGCAAAAGGAGTCCTCGAGCACGAGCAAGAAAAAAAAAGCTCCCAAATAATCCCTAAATTTCCCTATTTAAAGCTCTAATCAATGCGTGGACGGTTGGGATTAAATCAACAGGTAATTAGGAGGGAAATCTGATAGTTTCCACGGGATTTTGAATTTCAAAACGTTCATGAGCAATTAAATCCATTAATGGGGGCTTAATGAGCTCTAAATAGGTTATTTTAACCTATTAAAGACTTGGTTTGACCAAGTCAACGATTGACTTGGTCAAACCAGTCAAGAAAATCAAGGGAATCAATGGGTTGAGCCATAGGGTAGGTTCGGTCAACCCTGGTTGACTTGGTCAACCGGGTTGACCCAGGGTCCAAGTCCAGGCTCAACAGACTCGACTCGACTCACTGAACCCATTGGGGAGGGTCTTGGGGTCTGGCTTGGTCAATTTGACCAATTCAACCCTTTGACCACGGGTCTGAGCAAAATCGAGGTCAACAACTATTTTGTCCATTTGGAAACCTAGACCTTCTTCAGGGCCTTAAAGAATGGTGCACACTTTTCTGTTGATCAAGAGATGAAGGGGCTAAGACTTGTCAAGCCCTATCAACCTGTAAATCTCACTATTCAATTGAAATGAAGTTGTCTCCATCACTGTCTTAAGCGTAATTCTACTTGATGAAATAATATAACCCAACAATTTCCTAGACTTGGCTCCAAATGAACATGTTAAGATTGAGTTCTTATCATACAGAAAGTTTCCTCCTAATCTTTTCGATGTTTTATATGTTTGATTCTTCATTGCAAGATCATCAATGTAGAACTTAAGGTTCTTTCCACTCTAAAAGTAGAAGATATTGCCCATAAGTCATTGGTATGTTGCTTCATCATTTCTCAATTTGAAAGCTCAATAGCAAAGAGTATCTGCAGGCGTCAAGAAGTTGGTCTTCTCTTCATTGGTTGGGGGCATTCATACTTGGTTGTAGCCTTAAAAAGCGTTGATGATATTAATCTTTAGGGTACTGAATTGTTTAGTTGATTTGTGTGTTAATGCTTGATAGAGGCTAATTGTCTTTGGGATGGTACAATACAAATTGTTTAATTATTTTTTTAGAGTAACCCACAGAAGTTCAGTTTTTCATAGCCAAGTACAAGGAGTGAACAAGGCTTCAATCGGTCTGAATCAAATAAAATTTCAAGGCTTTTTAGAACCATCTTTATTTTTTACCAAATTCGTATGGTTATTTTATTTTTTAAAGTTAGAAAAACGGATAATCTCATCTATAGTTAGGTGATATAGTTAATGACTTTCTCATCCTATCTTTGAGATTAGTTTCTATATTAATAGAGCTGGTTGTATGAACTCTTTGATTATTAATGAATATTTTTTTGGTGAGGCTAATTAAGCATTCCCCACTTATTGTTACCCTATTTGACCATCACAACTTTGAAAATCCACTCGTGATATTGCACTTCCCAAATGTAATTTGCCTAAGCTAATCGGTCTTGCCATTACTTATTTGTTCATGCCTTCTGCTACATTTGTTTTCTTTGTTTTACTCTCTTAATACTTATATATGATTTAATTTTATTTCATAAACATGTAATGCCTTAGATTCTTCTCTCTTTTATCTCTTTATAAACTTGTATCTAATGCTATGCGGCTATGCCAAACCACTTTACACTTCTTGTTCCTAAATCTATATTTGACGATGAAATTGTGCCGACTACTAATACTAGATTCTAGAGATATATCATGCATTGGTATGAAAAATTGATAGCAAATGCTTGTAGTTTTTAAGCGAAACTTATCAATCCTGGAAAATCAACGAGAAATCTCCGCAAAACTCCAAGTAAAAAAAAAAAAAAAAAAAAGAAGAAGATATTTTTGTATTATTTGATGAAAGGAACAGAAGAATACCAAGATACAAGAAATCCTCGATTAGAGAGGATGGTCAATCTCTCCAAAACTCTCTAGACACCACTAGAGCCCAAGAACACCAAAAGCATTCAGAAATCAGTCACCAAAAAATGCCCTAACCCTAATACAAACTTCTATTTAAAGCCAATAACAAAAATAATGCAAAATGATTAAGCAAACCCCCATACAAACTCCATTAGGTAATGGACCCCATCCCAAGGGGGGTGGGAATTGTACCTTGCGGCTCAGTAGGCTTACATCTGCTATAATATCTGAGCCGGTTGGGTTAGCTGGACCAATCCATGCGTATCAAAAACCTATTTTTGATGATTTTTGGATTACTTTGTAAAACACATAACAAGTTGGGCCGGTTGGACCCGTCCGTACATATCCGAAACCTATTTTTGATGATTCTTGGAATACTTTGTAAAATGCATAACATTTATGTCTTATGCTTGATGAATATCATTTGTTAAATTCATTAAAAATGTCATGTAAATAAATTATGTGCAAATGTAATTTAGTTTCATTAATTGTAAGTTATTTTATGTTATAACTTTAACTTTAGTTTAAATGTTTAAACATGCTTGTGATGATTTGAACTATCAAAATGAGATGTGTTTTTTATTATTCTAATGTTTGCAGTTTTGTTTGCTATGGACTCAATGTTGAATAGGTGGTGGAATATATGGCTTGGGATTTACTATTATGATAGCAGTTTGCTACGGTTTATTGGTTGGTTCAATAGTCTTTTGTTTATGGAGTTCATTGTTTGGATGTTCCTTACAAACATTTAAGATATTTGTATGTATGGGTACTATGGCTATTTGTAATGCGTTGATCCTTGTTTATTCTTATCTTTATTCTTGGAGTTATTGCTATTCTATTATTAGTAGCAACGAGACAAGCACCAGATTTCAGGCTACTCTTTCCTTTGCCTCATCCACATGAACTACCTAGCTATTGTAAACTATGATTAGTCTTGAAAATTGTCGAACTTGGAATATAAATCAAATGATCATAAATGTCATACAAGCCATATGATGAAAAATTTAAATTCCTTTTTAAATTTTTATGCGCGCTCAGTTTGATTTTCGTTCTGTCGATTACGGTGCAGGTGCAATTACCAATTTCAGTGAATTCATATCTGGTACCGTCATGCAACATTGATTTTCAATGTGATCCGCTTCATTGTTCTATTTTCTTCTACATCATTCGTTTTTGGTCTTTGTGGCTGTTCTTAATTTTAGTCAAATCGTATACAACTGACATGCCAATTGTGAGAAATTATCAGGCCATGCAAATGTCTGATGTAGCGTTTACGTTCAAGTAATGGAGTACACAGCTGTGTACTACTTGTGTGCTACATTTTTTTGAGTGTTGTGCAAGTACACAATTCTGTACCCAAAAAAAAATGGAGTGCGCAGTTTTGTCCTCTTATGTTCCACACTTAGAGCCATGTTCATTGCCCACAACGAATAATTGTTCATCAATTTTGTTGTGGATTCCAATTGACTTATAGATTTTCTTTTTGGGGTTCAATTTATCAATGTTCCTTGGTTTAATTATTCTTTAAATTGTTATTTATTGTGGATTTCTCTTATTTTCATATAACATCAAATGGGGATAAATTCTTGTTTTAATTTGTGGTATTTGAAACTATAAATGCCAATATGTTTTGTGTGATTTTTATCTGTTACATCATTTAGATGCATTAGAAACCCTAGATCCTGAAATATCCCACATCAATAATTCTAGAGTGTCCCTTATCAGTTTTGCGCAATGCTAATTCCTGGAAAATCAGTAAAAATCTGTATTAGTATTTTCCTTTGATGATTTTGAATTTAGGTAAATATAATTTGTAATATTGATTAATCAAAGAAGACAGTAACTCTTTTTTGGATACTTTAATCAAATATATATAGCTTAGATGTGATACTTGATAATTATCATGTGCTCTAATGCGACTAATACACTTTTCTTTTAGTTGCTGACCTTGAAGCATTATTGATGAATATGCCCTGCCTTCAGAAATTAAAAGGATTTAATGATTAACACGCTCTTTTTCTCGTTTCCAGGTAAGGATCAGTATTCACAGAATCTCGAATTGCTTGTGCCTTTTTATGATTGCCCTTCGCTTGTTTTGCAGAAAATTGAGAAGGTAATCATTCCTTCATGACAAAATATTAAATTGAATGAGTGAAAGTCATTCTAATGTGCATTAAATTTTAAGGTCAGCGTTTGATTCGCTTTCACAATCACATGCTATTTCAAGAGTTATTTGGACTTTTTAAGTTTCAGAATTTTTTTCTAGCATCTAACTCGAATTATATGATTTTACTGTTATACCACACAAATCATTGATATCATTGGTATGTCACCCTTAATAATGATCCACTCAATGAACTCACTTTATCATAATTTAACCTTAGACGAGTTAACTAGCTCTAGTCAGATCTAAATATAGGCTTAAGTAGGTAGGTACTCGACACCCAATTGACTTGACCTAATCAAGAATTGTTTTGGAATGATTTTATGGTCCAGAAGCTTAGTTTAACCAAGCCTAGCTCTCATTATGGTTATACTTTTGTTTTAGATTTTGTTATTCAGGATTCTACGGGACCAGACCTGACTCCAATTTACTGATTGGGTGATATGTCAGTAAAATACATGTTTAGAGTGGTATGCTGGTAAAAATTTCTTTATATCGTTAGAGAATTTCACTTCCATTCATAGGTTTCCATCATGTAATTGTGTATTAGTCTAAGCATACAAGCTATTTGGCATTTTATCTTAGAAAACTAAAATTCATCCTTTGAGGATTCTATTTTGTTAATACTTGTTTGATATCCTCATAGCCCCTGAATTAGTGGAACCATCCTTGTAAATTAGCTTGACAAGTGACAACATCCATCACCAAGCGTTTAGCAATTATCCCTGATGATATAAATGACACTTTATGCAATTTAGTGAACCACACAAATTTCTGTTCAGGTAATACATGTTTATTATTATTATTATTATTATATTTTTGTGTCTTTGTCAGTTTCATTGGCATTGCTGATCCTTTACTTTAATATCTGTTAAAGGCTTGATTTGACCTGCTGCTAATTGGTAACTCCTTTTAACTTAGATTTACTCATCTTAGATTAGTTGGTGTAGTTATCTAAGGAGAAACAAGCATTTTACCTCCTTTAGTTTAGGATGAAAGTCACTCCAAATTCAGGCTAGAGAAATTTCAGATCTGATTTGCAGACTCTAGTTAGTCTACGGTTGGCCTTAGAACTCTCACATGGCTAGTTTGGCTTTGCATCAGCATACTGTGCTGACATCAGCTGCCAAATGGTTTGATAAGTATGAGAAAACTCAACTTAAAATGAGATTTCTTTTATTGGGATTGCATGGGAGATTAGAGGCTTTTTGTATCGATGGTACTAGTTCTATATCAAAAAAACATGCAATATCGGAAACTGTGGATTTTAGGTCATATATGATTTATAATCTGGGGCCTTCTGCCAGGATGTTATGACATTGGTGATGATGATTGATGATTCTCTTTCAAACTATTAATTGATTCTTAGTGTTAAGATAGAGTAAGCATAATTATAAGTTCTTCATTTTATTCTTTATATTTTACATGATATGTTTTGTTCTTGTGCTACCATCATAATCTTTTGTTCTATGGTTGTGTAGGGCTGTAACAATGGAACGAACTGCATTATTGCAAAATGGAAATTAAGGTCAAAATTAAATCCTTACTGCTTCATTATATGTTGTTGCTGAATTGGAGTATTGGGGAGGAAATTGTCTGGTATTTTCCATATTGTTTGTTTTTAATAGCGGACTTCTGAATGAAAGAGCAAGAAGTCTACATTTTAACGTCACCATGTGATATGAAGTAGCGATTTTGTTGAGTGCACTATTATATATATAATTCCATATTCTGTCATGATTTCAATATTTCATAGCATAAATAAATTGTTTACCATCACTAATCTGCACCTCCAGGGAAACATCATAGATATTATGATGTTTAGTAGATCAAATTGGTATTCTACCATCATTTGCCAACTTATCAATCAGCATTAACAAGCCATAACTTGTAGATAAAACTGAAGGGGTTCTGATGTGGTCATCATTTTAATTGACATTGTCCCAACTATTTGGTGTTGGCCGTATGAATTATTTTGCCCTTTATTCGTTTTTGAACGTTGCAGGTGGTATCAACTGTGAATCGTGAGTTAAACAAGTTTTTTTTGTTATTTCTGATCATATTACATTTACTCTAACCCCTTTCATTCTGATACCCCTCGTATAAATTCTGGTCTCCACATCCATTTTAAGAATCTTAAGCCTTGTTTCTAATTCTATTACATATTTCATCAAGGGCCTATTTGGTATCATATTTTATTTTAAAAAAACATATTTGGTTTTTATTTTTTTAGCTAATTTTATTTTTATTAGATCAAGCTATTTTTTAAAATAATTAAAACACTTTTTAGAAATTTTATAGGTGTTTTTATTATTTTCAAAATGAAAATCACCTTGGCTAGCCGCCCATGTTGGCTATCGCCTCCCAGTTGCCATTGCCCGCCACCATCCTGCCACTACTACTGCCATGATTGCGGCATAAATTGTTTCACTTACATGATATTCTGTTATGTATTGGTCTGGTTTAGGGTAGGTTGATCCGCATATACACCAAACTAGTGTAAATGCCTATAAATAAGCATTGTATGTTTCTTGTAAAGACACCCCTTGTAAGCCCATTGAATAAAGGAAATTGGATTTCCTGTAATCTCCTTCCCTCTCCTCCCTCTCCCTCTCTACCTCTCTCCCTCTCTCTCTCTCATCCAAGATCAAGAAGAGCACGTTCATCTTTCTCATTATTTTCTAACAAGTGGTATCAGAGCAGATCGCAACTTGAGCGCGGGTAAAAACCACGCGGGTTGCTAGCTTGCAACAGCGAGCTCGCGAGGGAGTTTGCGTGGGCAATCGCCCAGGTGTTGCAGAAGAGTCACGGATGTGAGATTAGAACGGGTGTTGGTTATGTCTAGATTTGCAGAGAGGCGAAGACAAGAAGGAAGTTGCGGGTCATAAGCCAGGCGAAGCAGGGCTCGTACGTGAGCTAGGCTTTGGCTCGAGAAACAAGAAGTGCGCCTAGGTCACAGGGCTGGAGCTCTTGTGCTAGACGGACGGTAGGACGGGCCACGTGGGAGTCAGGAAGACTGGCGTGTAGGTTTGGTTGGGTTTGTCTGCACGTGGAGAGGCAGATGAATCCACATTGGGCAAGGCAGCGAGGACCGCGTGCGCACAGGCCGGCTGGGTGCGGTCGACCGAAAGATGGAGCCACGTGATTGTTTCTCGTGGGTTAGAGGCGGATGGTCCTTCGCACAGGAGTCCGAAGTAGAGATTGGTGTCGGGCCAAGCAACATTACATTAAGGGAGCTGAGCTTCTTGATTCGGTTCTTGATGTGGTGAGGAAGGAGGCAGAGCTTGCTGGATGAATTTTTTATGTTTTTTTTTGTTTGGTTGGAAGGTATAGAGCAAGAGTTCTGTTTAAGGGAGATTACACGTGAAGTAATGCATGAGGTTGTGAAGAACTCGACTGAGAAGGAGGCTACTAGGAGAGCTAGGTAGCTCTCGGTTCATGCAGGTTACAAAAAGCTTTTTGGATCTCAGTGCAGCAGATGATGGCTCTTGGTTCAAGAAAAACAATTGTTTTTGTTGAAGAAGAAAACAACAAGGTAAAGATGAGTTGGAGTTCGACTATGAGGAGGTGATCGGGTTCATGTGGTTCTTCCGTAATATACTTGGGAGCAGTTGTTGGGATTATGTGTTGTTCTTGATCACAATAGGATCTTGTGGCTGCTTTATGCGACTGTAAGCTGACTAGTAGAGTGGAGGAAAATACAGCTGCTATTGCTATTGTGTAAAGACTGCAGGAAATCTTGTGAATTGATAGAAGGATTGGGTTCAACTAGAGAGTGCGGGGTTTTCACAGGGTCAAGTAGGTCGGTCTGGGATTCGACGTTGAACTGAAGCAGCAAGTTTTGAAGAGGCCTAGTGTGAAGGATGTTAATGTCGTGTGTTGAAAGGCAAGAATTAAAGGTCAATTTAGATCTTTTGAGGTGGAGCTTCCGATCAAGATTGCGGGCAGATCGGCGAGCAATGTCGATTAGATTTGGTGTGTCGGAGCAGCGGAGGTAATAAGGCAACAAGGTCAAGAACCCCAGGATCGAAAAGGTGACTTGTGCGAAGTCGCAGGTTGGAGCGCGCACGAGTGTCCAAGGAAGACTGTCGAGTCAAATACTTTTGTAGCGTGGGTGTGCTGTGCAGGAGCAAATGCCAGGCTAGAAGCACACAGAAGTAGACGATGCATAAGGCATAGGTGTGCGGATCACGGGTGGTATAGCTGGAGCGCAAGCTGGTGTCGTAGATCAGAATGCACAATGGAGGCAGTTCACAAGCGAGATTAGGCTCAGTTCAGTAGAATTGCTCATGGAGTTAGTGCAGGGAGCCAGTTAGTTCGTTGTAGGTGCACAAGTGGTTCTTTGATGATAAAACGAACCAAGGTGGAGATTTTTATGTATTGGTCCGGTTTTAGGATAGGTTGATCCGCATATACCCCAAATTAATGTAAATGCCTATAAATAGGCATTATATGTCTCTTGTAAAGAAACCTCTTGTAAGTCCATTGAATAAAGGAAATTGGATTTTTTGTAATCCCTGTGCCTCTCCTCCCTCTTCCTCTCTCTCTCATCCAAGATCAAGAAGAACAAGTTCTTCTTCCTCATTCTAGTTATAACGTATTCAATAAAAACAAAAGCACCGTATATTTATGATATCAAATATTTTTTTTTTCATATATAGAAACATATACAAAATGAAAAATAAAAATAGAAATTTATCTTAAACTTAGTTGTTGTTGTTGTCCTAGGATTAGATAGGGGCACTTAAAGAATGCTAATAAAAATATTTTTAAGATTAATATTCAAAATCTCAAAATTTGTATTGTTTATGAGGAAGATTATTGATATGTGAGAAAAACTAGTCATGAAATTAAAAATGTTGCAAATTATGTTTTTGGAGAATCAAAGGAGAAAGTTCTTAATTATAAAAATAGCTGGTGATGGAATCAAAATGTGCAAGAAAAAAATAAACAATAAGAAACTTTATTATAAAAATTGGTTTAGATGAAAACTTGAAAAATTGGAAATATATAGAGAGGCTTGCTGGGATTCTAAGAAAGTGTTATGCCGGTCCAGCCTGGACCGGCTCATCCTGGACCGGCCCAGCCGGTCCGGGCTTATTCCCGGCGGAAGAAGGCGGAAGGGAGAGGGGGCTTTGGGGTGGGGTCCATTTGATTTCAAATTGGATTTAAATGTTTTTGGAGGGAGAATGAAGGGTAGAGAAGTCCTTTTGCTTTTAATTTGAATTAGATTGTATTAAATAGGGAGTTATGAGGAGAGAGGTTTTTATCTTGCATTTGAAAATAGTTTTGGGTTCTAGGTCTTCTTGCTTGGGCTCTCGGCGTTGTCGGAGATTGTGGGAGAGTTGTTCTTCCTCTCGGATTGAAGAACATTGTATCGGGCTTTGGTTTTGATTGCCTACTAGTGGAATACAATCGTTTGCTATTGTTTTCCTACAAGTTCTTCCCTATTTCCGCTGTTTTTGCGCTATTTGTGTGCCGATTTGGGTTAGGTTTGCTTGCGAACTCAAGTATTACCTTAGGGTTACTTGCGAACTCAAGTATTTCCTATCAGAAAGCAATATATGATGTAAAAAATTTAACTTTTAATTATTTATATAATAGATTATATACTAAAGAGTGTGAAAGATGTATATATAAGTTAGATGAGCAAAGAGATAGGAAAAATAAAGATCCACTTCAAGTGAAGTGTATTAAGGATGAAGATAAAAATACTTTTCTTATAAGAGGTTTTAGCATAGGTGGATGATTTATTTCGATAAGCTTTTCTATGAAGATTGTAAAAATTTGATACCCTAAATGAAAATGGTTTTTTTATTGTCGTGTTGGTAAAACTGAAGTTGGAGAGGTTTTAAAAAAAATGAAGTATTGAAAAACATTAAGACCTTATAATATTCTAATAGAGGTGTGGAAATGTTTAGTAGATCAAAAATCTCTTGGCTTGCTAAACTTTTCAATATTATTTTGAAGACTAAAAATATATTTAGATAAATTAATAAGGAGTGTGTTGGTCCTTTTTTTTTTAATATAACGAATTATAGAGGAAAAAAGTTAATATGTCATGCACTAAAATTATGGGGGAGAGCACTCGAGCATATGTTACGACGTGATAGTAATTTTTCTTAAAATCAATTTGGATTCATGTTGCATAGGTCTACTATGGAAGTTATATATTTGTTGAGAGGTTTGGCAGAGAAGTAGAGAGAGTAAGGAGGATCTACCCATGACATTTATTGATTTAGAGGAAACATGTGATAAAGTTCCAAGCGAAGTGCTCTTGAGAGTTCTAGAAAAAGGAGGGAGTTAATAATGCTTATATTCAAGTCATTAAGGATATGTATGTAGGTGTTGTTACTATTGTTCAAACATAAGGTGGTTTGATTGAGTATTTTCCTATTTCAATTGGATTACATCAAGGATTATCTTTAAGCCCATATCTTTTTTCTTTAGTCATAGATGTTCAAGAGGATGAATCATGTTGCATGCTTTTTACTAATGATATTCTTCTTGTTGATAAAACTAGAGAGGGAGTAGAAGGTAAACTTGAATTATGGAGGTCAACCTTCAAGTCTAAAGGTTTTATTTGAGTTGATCTAAAGCTGAATAAATGGAGGGTAATTTTGCTAAAATAGATTTAGTAGTGGAATTGTGTCTTTGGATGATCAAGTTTTTTAAAAAGAGTGCACGTTCTTTAGCCTATTGTTCGAAGCGATGGTGAAATAGATGGGGATATTATTAATAGAATTCAAGTTGGATGGTAGAAATGGAGGAATGCATCAGGCCTATTGTGTGATAGAAAAGTATCTCTCAAACTTGAGAGAAAATGTTATAAGGTGGTGGGGAGATTTGTAATGCTTTATGATGCAGAATGTTAGCTTTTAAAATAAAAGAATAAAAATTAAGATAGGTGTTGTAGAAGATGCTCAATTGGATGCGTGGATTTACACTTAGAGGTAGAATGCGAAAAGTGTATATGTGGGTCAGGTTGGAGTAGCTTCGGTGGCATATAAGATCAAAGAGAGTTGCCTTAGATGATTTCGTCTCATAAAACGTCGGCCTTTTGATGATAAGGTTTGGGGAGTAGATATATTGGATTTGGTTTATGTTAAGAAAGATAGATGTAGATCTAAAAAGACTAGGTTAGAAAAATATTAGAAATAAATTTTTTATTAGATTTGAATGAAAATTCTACTCTTAACAACACACAAAGGAGAAAAAAGATTCATATAGTTGACCCTATGTAGTGGGGAGTAGATATGTTGGATTTGGTTTATTTTAAGAAAGATAAAGGTAGACCTAAAAAAGACTAGGTTAGAAAATATTAGAAATATTTTTTTTATTATTAGATTTAAATGAAAATTCGACTCTTAACATCACGCAAAGGAGAAAAAAGATTCATATAGCTGACCCTATGTAGTGGTATAAATGCTTCATATTGTTGTTGTTATTGTAACAATCAAGATTAAAAAAAGGTGATATCGGGCATAGAGGCGTTTTGGCTTAGCGAGGTGAGGCATAAGCCTCAAAACGAAAAAATTAAAGTACTAAAAAATTATAAATAACTCATAAAATGACAGAATATTAATTAAATTATGAACATAATGATTTGTTTGAAGATAAATATTATTGGAATACAAGATTCAAAATAAATACTTACAAAAATTACACTTTTCTTCCCCCAATTTTAGCCTGTCTAAATGATGCCTCCATAAGATTCAATCATATAAATTTAAAAAAAGATATTGATATGAAGGCAATTCAATCATATAAATTTAAAAAAAAGTGAAAGCTGCAGCAAAAATGATTCAAATGAAAAAGCATTATTCATGGTGAAATTCATGGAAAAATGTGTCATTGAAATTTAAGAGCACTGACAGCTAAAAATTGCGTATTTCTAAAGAAGAAAGCTATAGTAAATAAAATTTATACCTTGGTGCTTAAGAAATTATGAAAAAAAATTATCTGTGGTGACCAATTGATTACTTCTGGCTTGACCTAAACTAGAAAAAGCAATAGAAATTGTAAAGTTTTAACAAATATAAATTAAGCTGATCTAACTTTAACATAAATGCGTCGTGTAAGAAATATATGTCTTACGGGCTCGAAAGGGAAGATTGATTGTTATCTTATAATGAAGAACTCATCCTGGCACAAAGCAAGGCCAAAGCAGTCGAGGCCGAAGCAGTGCACACGTAGCTGAGAGAGTATTTCCTTCGCTGAGAGCTGCAGATGGGGTGTGAAGATTGTAACAAATGTTTTGAACCGACGAAGCCCTAACTCTAATAAGCACTTTCGACTCTTCTGAACTAAAAATAAAAAATAAAAAATTGATTGAGGCAGCGCCTCATACTTCCTCGAGGTGTTACGCCTCAATGAAGAAAATCGTAAACCTTGGTCAAACCACCGAGGCTTAAGCTTCGAGGCGTCTAAGCTGCACCCTAAGGCGTATGCTTCAAACGCCTTCTTAAACCATGGTAACAATTATGTATTGGGAACATTTGTGTTAAACAGTTAATAGAATGCTGAAATAAAATATATTTATGCTGAAAAATGGAACCTCGTGAGGCAAATTTAAATGAGTACAATGGTTAAAAAAACCATGATTTTAATAGGAAATTAACGCAAGTCATAATAAGTAATTGCACTTTATCTGATTTACTTAAGGCTTTTGAATGATCTTAAATTCTGCTGAAGGGTCATAATAAATTTTGGGTGACCCAAGAGGGCTATAATATTCTCTTGAGGATATTAAATCACCAAAGGGCTCGTTCAAGGACCAAGCCATAACTCAAATACATTCAATATATTTAGTTGATCAAGTAGAAGGCCATAGTTTGATCTTTTTACCAATTGATCCAAGGGTTCTAGAGAGTCATCACCTTAATATGCAAGTTAAAATGTAGGCTACATCAAAATCGTAAAGAAATTTAATAAAACGTATTGCTTTTCCTATAGGGTCAAGTTGTATGACGAACCATACAAATTGTTGTCCTTAAAAGGTTAGATTGGAAGACTCACCAATCAGGTTGCTTTGCCCATAGGGAGGGATTGTATGAATTACCATCAGGCTACATTACATATAAGATAATGATATAAGACTACTTATTGGGTTTTTCTCATGCTTGGGATTGCAAGGCCCTATTTCAATCAATTTGGAACAACACAAAGTAAATAAGCATATCACATCATGTTTAATTCTCGAGTCTTCAAATGTGGATGTAAGCCATACCCAAATTAAATTTCGATTACCTCTCATATTAACAAGCCCATCAATAAATTTCAAGCTCATCAATCAAACATCATGGTTCTCGGACATGGTTCTCATGTCAAATCAAAATCATGGACAGCTAATGGATGTGCCATTCCTCTGATCTCTAATTGATCACGTTTTTATTCAGTGAAACTAGCATGACCAACCTTCTATTAGTGAATGAGTTGGCATCACCCTCCAAATCATGTTTTCAACACATACTTTCACCTTGATTTGCTTAAGATATTTGAAATGAGGCAACCCATGGTTGCTAATTGCACTCTCGAAAGTTATAGCTCAAATTTCTCTAACGTTGGTAGCCTGAGTCACCTAGTATATTCGAGATTTTAAAACTATAAGATCTTTGATAAAATTTACATCCATTTCCAACGTTCCCTACTTATTTAAATTCACACATAAGTATCAAGCCTGAGCCTAAAAAACAAACTTAAGCGACCTCCTTAATCAAGTAATCTGATAGGAAGTGGATGCAGAACTTGTAAAATTCATTGATTGAATTTACAATTTCTACAAAACAAAAATCAGTAACAAGTAAACAAAGAAGAATAACACTCAAGAACACTTTTTATTAGATTATTATGAAAGAAAAGATAAGATATAGTTGGATCTTCAATTGAAGAGGAAGATCCGGTTCTCTCAAATCTCTTGTTCCCACTAGAGCCCAAAGCACCCGAAAAACACTATAATTTCAGCAAACAAGACCTACCCCTAATCCTAGGAAAATCTCCTACTTAAAGCAAACAATAAACAACAAATACCCAAACAGCTCTCCCCCAATTCCCTCCCAAATCTGCCCTATTTCTTTAATTATTGCCTCTCCAAATCAACCCCTAAATATGCTATCTTTCATTAGGAAATATCTCCTAATTAATTTTCTTTGATTAAGAACCTAATTAAATAGCTCCCTCTTGATGAGGAAACTTCTTAATTCCCTCCCAATCAAATCAGATGATCCATCATAATCTCCTGTGCGTGAAAGGTGTAATAAACTATGAAAGTTTATGCTGATAAGAAGTATCAACCTTTGATCTAAATAAATATTGATTTAACTTGAGGGGGGATTTACTTAAATCAAGCGTAATCTACATCAAGTAAAATTACTCTCAATTTCTCTTATACATTGAGGTGGCCCAAGGGTAAGGTGTTGGCTTTCTGATGTGATAACACATGCGAAGGAGCTTCTTAAGAAAATTAAAAGTGATTGATAATGGAATTACAATTAAGAGCTTATTGAGATAACAAGTAAAATCATTAAAGGTTCTTAGTTGTTAACTTTGCTTAGGCGAAGGAGTACAAGTAGATTAACCAAAAACTCATAGATAACCAAGGATAGTAGCAATACCAAAAGCTATTAATCAACAATCCGTAATTTAATAACGAGAGTTTCACCTTGGGGATTGATCACTCAACTACACTAGGCTTAGCGGGAGAAGATCTTCAGCACACCAAACGATGCCATGAGGAAGGTTGCAACGCCGATGGTCTTGAGCCACGGAAAGGTCGACGGTGGTGGAGGAGACACGGACGGATAGCCGTTGACGGTCCACGAATAGTCCTCGAATTGCTTGTCGATGACGTCTACGAGCGTGGGGAGGATGCGAGTCAAGTAGTCTTCAACGGTGTCGTCGAAATCAAAGCCCACATCAAAGAACGGCGATTGGTGGATGTCGACTTGACCTCGATCGTCATGCACAAATCCAAAGTCCCATTCAGATTCCGCCATGCATGCTTGGCGTCGGAGAATCTTCCACACGAAGAGAGGAAGAACGTGGTGTTGAAAGAGAGTTCTTGTCGTTTGATACGATGGGAAAGGAGGGGAGAGGGCCGGCGGGAATCTCAAGGAGAGAGGGTGGGGGCCGGCGGGTGCAAGAGGAGCAAGGCTTGAAAACCAATTAGGTTTAGTTGGCTTCTTGTAGGAAATTAATCAAAATCTGAATTAACTTCAGTTTTGATTAAGTTTGGAGGGAAAAATGACTTGAATTTGAAATTTCAAATCAAGCAATTAAGACATTTAATGGAGGTTAATGAGGGGAATCCAATGAGGGTGGCCGGCGGTTTCTAGAGAGAGGGAGGAGGTTTAAAACTTAAAACTGAAAATTAATTTCAGTTTTAAGTAATTTAGGAGGGAAAAACTATTTGTATTTGAATTCAAATGAGGCGTCATTAATGCCTTAATGGGGGCATTAATTGTGGATCCACCTAGAGGAGGCCGGCGGCAAGGCTAGGAGGGAGAAAGGGAAAATCAAATGGTGGAGTTTCCAATTTCGGGGTGATGACGTGGAATTAAGTTATGAAGAATCCAATTTATTTGAATTTTAAATTGGGGTTCATCATAACAACTTTCCTAAATTGGATTTCCAAATTAGGAAAGAATTTGAAATTTGAAATTCAAATTTCAAATTTGAAACATGTGGATGGAAGGGTTGGACGGGTGGGGGGGGGGAAAGTCGCCGGCAAGGTAGCCGGCCGGAGCCGTGGAAGTGGCCGGCGGCGGGCTTCCAAGGGGCGGCGGCAACTAGGGTTGGGAAGGGATTTTCTTGTGGTGGAGGAGGAGGACGATGGAGGTGAATACGAAGGAGAAGATAGAAAACCTAACCACGAGCCGCAGACTCTTCCAACGACTGGTGGGCCTTGCGATTTGCTCCCCTTGAGCTCTCTCCCTTCTCAAGCCCTCATGCAAGAAGAAGAAGTAGAAACACAGATTTTTTTATTCAAATATTCATTAGCTATTACAAGAGAAAAGACCCATATATATAGGTCTCAAGCATACAAGAAGAAATAAAGACTAAATTGCCCTCAGGGCCCCAACATGACTCAACTCAACATAAGGGTACAATAAGAAAATATAAAAATAAAAAATGCATAAACAATTAGAAAAATAAGCTCTGAATCGTGGCCATCGATCGGTGATGCTTCTGGCTATACACATGTTTGGACTTTGGATCGATGTCCTCATCATTCTCCCCAGGTGGGAGAAAACTCGACCCTGTCGAGTGAAATTCTCTGGAGCTCTCGTACATCTCTAAAAGATCTGGATCCAATCTCTGTAATTTCTCGCGATCAATCCATGTATTCTCGGTCACCGGCTTCCCTTTCCAATGAACCAAGTACCTGTGGTGCCGTCTTCCTTCATGGAAATGACTTCATCGTTAAGTATAGCATCAACCTTCTCCGCAATAGGTAAGTGGGGTGAATCAGGGAGTGGGGGTAGGCTGGGGGATCTCACTAGGTGAGTTCTCAAAAGGCTCAATTTGAAGTGGATTATTGGGGTTCAGCTCTGGTCCCTCAAAGGTTACTAGATCTTCTATATTAAATGTAGGATTGATGTTAAGACCTTTAGGAAGGCCCAGCACATAAGCATTGCTATTTACCTTTGACATTACCCTAAAGGGTCCGGCGCTTCTAGCATGCAACTTCTTCACGGAGGGATCCGTACCATCACAAAGTTTCTAACCTCAAATTCTTTAAATCTTTTCTTGTGATCTGAAATAAGCTTATAATTGGAGTTACGTTGTTCAATTCTTCTTTTAATTTCTTTATAAAGCTCCTGGAGATGAGATGCAAATGCATATGCAAAAGAACTGATATGCATGACAAATGACACGAATCAAGGCTTACACAAAAGTTTTAAACAGAAATAACTTGGAAGACAACATACTACAAACACACACACAACATACTAACTCACATGAACACATAGCTAGAAAGGGGGATGAGTCACACAAAAAGGGGTCTAAAGTGTTCGGTCTAAGGGGACTGGTGTAGGAGGAGCAATGAAGACGTTCTTAGCTACCAGGGTACTTCTATGGGAAGTCTGAGTTAAAGTCGTAGGTAGTCTCCTAGGGTCGACAGTGTCATCTAGTAACTTCATCCAACTAGGAGAGGGATTGTCCTTAACAGGGAAGGACAAGAACATAGTGGGCAAAACAAATGAACCAGGAACAAGGTAAGATGATTGGTCCTGACTCACAGCCATAACGAGATAGCTAAACGAGTCACCAGCAGGTATGGGACTTAAGAAATGGGGTATGGTATCCATTACAGAAGTGAGCACAACAGCTAGATTGGTGACATGACGGTGTGGGTTAAGACTCTCTCTAACATAAAAGTCGGTACGATGAGTGGTGAGATAAGTCCAATCAAGAAAAACACGCTCTTTCAAATACAAATCTAAAGGGGCAACTCCTAACATAGACTCCCATAAGACAAGAGGATGCTCAATTTTCAAAATAGACTCAGAATTGTTCAGATTCAACTGACTGTCATCCAAATTCATGTTAATAATCTTAGTAGGATCAAGTTCGGGGTCAATTAAATTAGAATCTTCCAAATTTAATTCCACAGGGTTCAAGGTCAGATCAGTGTCGTTCGAGATCAAATTAATATCCTCAAGGTATACTTTGTTCAAAGACTTATCCTCGAAAAGACTAGGATCGGGGTGGGTTAAGGTGTCGACGTTTACCGGTTCTAACTTTCCTAGCTTAGGGTTTAAGTCATTCTGGGAGTCTGATTCAATCAGTTCTGTTCCATCCTCAAAGAATTCTTCATCATTAGTGATATCACTAGCATCCACGAAATGGATGCACTCAGTCTCAGGTTCAGGGATCCTCATCGTCTTAATGTCTTCCTTTGTTATAATCATACTTGCAGGGTCAAGGACTAGGGAGGCTAAAGGTTGACTGGGAGGGCTAGAAGTGGGTCCAAGTGGAGAGTCATAAGAGATTGGTCTAACATAAGCCCCAGTAGAGGATCGACCATCAAGGTTAGGTGAAGACCTATAGGGTGGGGCAGCAACCCGGATGTTACTAATGGATGGGGGGTCTTGACCACAGTAAGGTCCACGGTTTGTTCTGCAAGGGGTAGGGTGGTGCTCTAAATGACGGTCACTAGGGGTAGGGGTATTGAGAGAGTAATATCCAATGGTTTGATGGGCAGGGGGAGACCTAAACTTAGAATCAGCAGGTTGTCCATAGGTAGAGGGTCTATATTTTAAGTTGAGTTCTCTCCTCATGTCTCTCCAATTAGAGGTATGATACTCACCGCGAGACTCTTTATGATCTTCTAATCTTGCACAAAATTGAAGAGCTCGTCCTTTAAGGTGAGACCTAGCGATGCTAACCTGGTGAGATTCAGGGATATGACATGATTCAAAATAGTCATCTAGTTGTTTGGCCCATTCCCTAAAATAGTAAGGCTCCAAGGAACCATCAAAGGTAGGCAAACGATAAGGTGACTCTAAGTGAGGTTGTGGAGGCCTAGGCTCATGTCTCGGGTGATAAGCTGAGTGGGACCTGTAATTAGAGTAGGGATAGTCAACGGGTTTCTCTGTCATAATCCTAGTCATATTGCCCACTAGGTTAACGATCTCATCTAATCTCTTTTGGAGTCTTATCGGGTCCATCGGAGAGTGTCAAGTGATACTCAAAGAAGATTGGGTGTAAGGGGACACTAAGGAGGGCTTCTAAGTCAAAGGCAGTGGCAAAACCCAACAAAATGCTTGCTGAAAAGGTAACTACAACAGCTGGAAAGTTCATGGCAGCAAGCACAAATGAGGGGTGAAGTTACCTAAGTGATTTTGGCAAGGTTCCAAGGCGTGGACAACACCTAAACAGTGACTCTAGGTTCGCTAACGGCTACTAAACAGCTGCAGGAAACAGAGGACAGCAAACTACAAACGCTTGGAAGTCAGCCCAACGTCACAAACTAGTGCAAGAAAGTGGATGGCAGCAAGGGTTTTATGTCCTACACTAATATGGATGCGAATGCAATGAGGACAGCACTTTAAACACCTTTATATGAGCATGTAAAATGAATAGTTCATGCATAAAATTCAGGACAACAAACTAAAACAGTAGCCAATGCTAATTAGATGATGTTAAGCATGCCGAAATAAGCTAAATGGGTATTCCTAGGATGCACCTAGCATGAGCAAAGCATGCTAGCCATGCTCTGATACCAAATATGATGTGATACCACATGCGAAGGAGCTTCTTAAGAAAATTAAAAGTGATTGATAATGGAATTACAATTAAGAGCTTATTGAGATAACAAGTAAAATCATTAAAGGTTCTTAGTTGTTAACTTTGCTTAGGCGAAGGAGTACAAGTAGATTAACCAAAAACTCATAGATAACCAAGGATAGTAGCAATACCAAAAGCTATTAATCAATAATCCGTAATTTGATAACGAGAGTTTCACCTTGGGGATTGATCACTCAACTACACTAGGCTTAGCGGGAGAAGATCTTCAGCACACCAAACGATGCCATGAGGAAGGTTGCAACGCCGATGGTCTTGAGCCACGGAAAGGTCGACGGTGGTGGAGGAGACACGGACGGATAGCCGTTGACGGTCCACGAATAGTCCTCGAATTGCTCGTTGATGACGTCTACGAGCGTGGGGAGGATGCGAGTCAAGTAGTCTTCAACGGTGTCATCGAAATCAAAGCCCACATCAAAGAACGGCGATTGGTGGATGTCGACTTGACCTCGATCGTCATGCACAAATCCAAAGTCCCATTCAGATTCCGCCATGCATGCTTGGCGTCGGAGAATCTTCCACACGAAGAGAGGAAGAACATGGTGTTGAAAGAGAGTTCTTGTCGTTTGATACGATGGGAAAGGAGGGGAGAGGGCCGGCGGGAATCTCAAGGAGAGAGGGTGGGGGCCGGCGGGTGCAAGAGGAGCAAGGCTTGAAAACCAATTAGGTTTAGTTGGCTTCTAGTAGAAAATTAATCAAAATCTGAATTAACTTCAGTTTTGATTAAGTTTGGAGGGAAAAATGACTT
This sequence comes from Dendrobium huoshanense, assembly GCA_016618105.1. Classification (NCBI taxonomy): domain Eukaryota; kingdom Viridiplantae; phylum Streptophyta; class Magnoliopsida; order Asparagales; family Orchidaceae; genus Dendrobium; species Dendrobium huoshanense. Next base: position 10,291,151 of record CM028352.1, read on the forward strand.
GAATTTGAAATTTCAAATCAAGCAATTAAGACATTTAATGGAGGTTAATGAGGGGAATCCAATGAGGGTGGCCGGCGGTTTCTAGAGAGAGGGAGGAGGTTTAAAACTTAAAACTGAAAATTAATTTCAGTTTTAAGTAATTTAGGAGGGAAAAACTATTTGTATTTGAATTCAAATGAGGCGTCATTAATGCCTTAATGGGGGCATTAATTGTGGATCCACCTAGAGGAGGCCGGCGGCAAGGCTAGGAGGGAGAAAGGGAAAATCAAATGGTGGAGTTTCCAATTTCGGGGTGATGACGTGGAATTAAGTTATGAAGAATCCAATTTATTTGAATTTTAAATTGGGGTTCATCATAACAACTTTCATAAATTGGATTTCCAAATTAGGAAAGAATTTGAAATTTGAAATTCAAATTTCAAATTTGAAACATGTGGATGGAAGGGTTGGACGGGTGGGGGGGAAGTCACCGGCAAGGTAGCCGGCCGGAGCCGTGGAAGTGGCCGGCGGCGGGCTTCCAAGGGGCGGCGGCAACTAGGGTTGGGAAGGGATTTTCTTGTGGTGGAGGAGGAGGACGATGGAGGTGAATACGAAGGAGAAGATAGAAAACCTAACCACGAGCCGCGGACTCTTCCAACGACTGGTGGGCCTTGCGATTTGCTCCCCTTGAGCTCTCTCCCTTCTCAAGCCCTCATGCAAGAAGAAGAAGTAGAAACACAGATTTTTTTATTCAAATATTCATTAGCTATTACAAGAGAAAAGACCCATATATATAGGTCTCAAGCATACAAGAAGAAATAAAGACTAAATTACCCTCAGGGCCCCAACATGACTCAACTCAACATAAGGGTACAATAGGAAAATATAAAAATAAAAAATGCATAAACAATTAGAAAAATAAGCTCTGAATCGTGGCCATCGATCGGTGATGCTTCTGGCTATACACATGTTTGGACTTTGGATCGATGTCCTCACTTTCCCTGAGTAATCATAAAGTAAAGAAAATTCAGGTCTCAAGTTGATAAGAAAAAAAGTTATGTTATAACTATGGAATCACACTTATACTCAAAGGAATCACATATCATAATTTGCATTCATAATATTGCAAATTGAAATCTAAAATTTATAGAATGAAAGTTATATGCCTATGATTATATATTTATAAACATCTTATCCTTAATATCATAGTCTATTTATTCCTGGAAGTGGATAAGATATTAGTATCAATGTATCATACAACAAAAACAAAATCCCGAGGGAAACCGTATACCATAAGCTGCAGGAAACCCATCAGCTAAAATTGCGTGGATAAGCATTACAGGAACCAGACAAATCACCTGCAACAATTGGCTCACCAAACAAGCGGAAATCCAACAGCAAGGACGAAAGTCGCCCTGCAACAGATAAGCAATAGAGGAATGCTACAGTCCTTCAACAGAAATTTGCCACACATACAGAGAAAACAGATATTGTATATAGGGTAGGGTCGAGAATAGGAACCCCTGCAATGTCGATGATGGAGATGCCACATCATGAAATAGAAAGCTGTTTTAATGAGGGGTTATTAATTTCGTATTCTTGCAGCACTGCTTCTTTGGAAAAGAGGCCTGTAACTTCTCCATCAGTTTAACAAACAAATCAAAAAGATGCTCCTCTTGTACGTTTAACTGTTCTCCGTGAAGGAGATGTCAAGAGGTTGAATTCCCGCAAGTTTCAATGTATAGGACTGCTGTCATGGATTTCAAACATAAGGATTCATTTGGGACGGCTTTTTTAATGCTTTTTTAAATCAGCTTTTTAAAACAAAAATTAAAATTTTTGTACTAAAAAGTTGTTTTATAAAGTAGTAAGAAAGTCATCCCAAACAAAGCCTAAGGGCATCTCCAACTGAAAATCCCATTTTTTACTCCAAAATGCAGTGAAACACCGTGATTCATCTCCAATCGAACTCCATTTTGAGCGCTTCTGCGAAGGTAACCGTCTTTCTCCTCTTTTGCGCGTTTCTTCAGCAAATCCGGTTGAGACAAAAAATCGCGTAGGTGAACAATGCAACGCCAATATTGGCGTCACACTCTTCACCCGCAAGCAAATTAAGGGAAGATTTAGCGTTCGACTGGAGTGACCGAACGACGCCATACACATATTTGGCGTTCTGTTGGAGATGACCTAAGAGCCAAGCCATACCATTTGTTGAATACAATTATGAATTCTGTCTTCTTTATCGAAAATTAGTTATTGATTTATGTAGCTTTCCCCATCTAATGATGGATTCCATAATTCCTTTGCAGGACATACTTGAAATTTCCATGGAGGCCTTTCATTTCAATTCTAGGGACAACAACCTATAATTTGAATGAAGAGTTCAAAGTGAGACCATTTATATTCTTCAAAAATGTATGTTGGATGGCTACCTACAATTTTATTTGGATAAAATAAGCTCATCTTTTTGCAGATTGTTAAGCATTCTGAAAGTTGGAATATATCTCCATTGGAAGCAATTGGCCAAATTTTTACTACTGGTTCTGGACAGGTTGACGAGTAATGAACTATTTAAAATATAACATTCTTGGAAGCAATTGGTCAAATATTTACTCCTGCTTGTGGAGAGCTTTCTGAGCAATGGGCGTAGTTATCAAACCAGAATATTGTGAGCGAGTTGAAGGAAGAATGGAAAGGCCATTGTGCAGTCATGAGCTTGCTTATTAGATATTTGGATATCACAGGCCCGAAGTTATAATTAAAGCTGAAATGCTTCAGAAAGCTAATTTAGCAATTATTAGTGTTTGTTTGAATCATTACGTGTGGAGTCCGGACGGGAGAACCATCCGAATTTGCTGCGTATTTAACGAGTATTTATTGAGTTGCATATTTGTAAATACTCAGTTGTGACTTGTGAATATTATTGAATATTTTATGAGTATTCATTGAGTATTTTGTAAGTATTTTTTGATTTACTGCGTATTTAATATTTATTGAGTATTTCTTGAATATTTACAAATACTCAATAAATATGTAGTCCGGACGATTCTTCGGACATTTTTTCCCACAATTTTGCTTGTTGCCGTTATCATGTTTTGCTGCTGCCTACAATTATTTTTGTATTTTTAACTATAATGAGAAATAATTTTTAATCAGGTTTATTAGAATACAGTTGTCGTAAAAAAGATGCTTCCTTTTATTTTTTGGGAAAGAAAAAAAAAATGTCTGATGTCTGGCAAATTATTGGGTCAGGTGACCGAACGCAGAGATAGGTCCGGATATTAATAAAATATTATTTTAAATTTAGCGTAAGTAAAGCGCAACTAAAACGCAATTAAAGCGTAGGTAAAGCGCAAGTCAAAAAGCGCAAGTAAAGCGCAGGTAAAGCGCAACTAAAGCGCAAGTCAAAAAGCGTAAGTAAAGCGCAATGTGACGCGGCAAATTTTTATTGGATGTCCGAACTTATTTTTCGCCTCCGATCACCTGACCCAATAATTTGCCGTGATGTCCACACTGACCGTTTGTGTAGCGGTTGCAATTGTGTAAAAGCAGTGGAATTGTTGATTAAGATAAATTTTTTAAAAGATTATGGGGGTATTATAATTTTTTTAATTTATTTTGAAATTATCTTTCTTCCAGCTATCGAATTCTAATATATTTTATTATAGAAATTACATCTTATGACAATTTTTAAAAAGAAAAATGTATCAACTAAACTGAAGTGTCACAGCAATGAAAAAATTGCTCTAAGGGGATCCTAACTTTCGAAAATTCCATATTTACAATAACAATTTCACAAATAATTTTGCAAATAGCTATTATCGTTTCAAAATAAAGAATGTTATCATTAGGTTTTCAATCTAGATTTCATTTGATATACCTTTTTAATTACTTTTTATAGTAGTTTTATACTATAAAAAAATTTAGTTTAAAAGCCGTATAAAAGTTGTTCCAAATGAAGCTTTAGTGTGTACATTTTAATGGCCCTTACAATAAGAGATCTATGTAAATCTGCCCTATAAATGTGAAGGCTTTGATGATTAAGAATATGTTTGAGATAATTATAGGTTTTTTATGAATTTCATTATGAAGTCCATCCATCCATCATCAATGTTGCCTATTTAAAGCTCTTTATTCAGTCAAAATAACATTTATATTTATGATCTATACTTCTATATAGGGAGAAATTATTATGTGTTATTATTGGACTCTATATGGAGATCAATTAAGATGCGCCACGTCACTAATATATACTATGTACTATTATATATCGGGTGACTTGGAGCATCCTGATTGAATCCAGATAGTCTGGTGACCGCACGTAATAATTTCTCTTTATGTAGGGTTCTGTAAGCAAGTAGAGTCGAGTCAAGTTTAGTATTTATCTAATCAAGTTAACATTGTTTTGTTTTAATTGAGCTCGAGCTCGAGCGTTAAAAAATTTATAGGCTCGAGTTCGACTTGATTGCTTGAGCTTGTTTGGAAGCTCTAGTTTGAACCGATTGTTCATGATCAGCTTAAGTTTCATTTCTTAATTTTAAATTAAAATTTATTTTTATAGCTTTTCTTATTTTTTAATATAGAATTAATTTAAAGATATAAAATGTATTATTTAATGTTAATTAAAGTTAATTTTTAAATATATTTTAAGTTAATCGAGCGGCTTAATGAGTTTTTAAGTCAAGCAAAGCCAAGCTGAGCTTGACCTAAAGCTTATTTAATATATGAGCTTGAGTATAAACTTGTGGCTTGATAAGCTCAACTCGTGTTCTCATTAACGAATAAAGCTCAAGCGTCTCGCTAATGGGCTCAACTCACTTACACCCCCTACTATTTGAACATTTGGAGTTCTTTTTTTTTTTTGGGAGAATTAAGGGACAATGCCCTATCTCTCACATACACAAAAAATATATATAAGACTCAAACTCAAGACTTATTAATTGATACCGAAAGCATCTAACCAATAGACAAAAAAAGCTGTGCACTTTTGTAGTTTTTGAGCATGGGTATTTATGCCACACGTGTGCTTTTATCAGGATTTGTCACTTGGTTCCATGCAAGTCTTCTTTCATATTTGGTAATCCAATTCACCAAAGACAATCTCATAGCCTTAATTTCCTTTTTTTTTATCTCGGCATTATATATATTAGAGTTTTGGATTACCAAATATGATATTGAAAGGAGTATGAATTGGTAAGAATACTCTCGATTAATGACAATAAAAAAGAGTATGATTGGCCATAAATTAACAAAGATGTGCTAACAATATTCAAACATTTCTTGTTTATTTGTTTTTTGTTCCTAATAATTTAATTTTATATTACCTTAATTAGGGACAGGGTTAGGACCACGAAGAGCTCATGATAGGAAATTGTCCACTCCAATTTTTTTTAAAAGAAAAATAAACATTTTAACTATTTTACCCACTTTCAATAATTGCGGATGCACAAATTCTCTAATTTTTTTTCTATTATATATATATATATATATATATATATATATATATATATATATATATATATATATATATATATATATATATATATATATATATATATATATATATATATATCACCATCTTATTGTGTCCGCCCTTAAAAATGAGGTCAGTTTTTTCCTTGATTAGGGATTAGAAGGAGATTTAGAAGTGTTTGAGCTTTCCAAGTCAAGATTGAGGATAAGAGTGTGAGATTTAAGTTTTCTCAATAAATTGATTTATTTGGTGAAATACTAGAAATCTTAACTAGGATTTGGTCCTTGATATTAACTAGTTGGTTTTAAACCACTTAATTTTTTCTTTGTTTGTTAGTGTTGAATAATTTTATGGTATAAATCTTTTAGGTGTTGTTGGGGGGTTTTTTTTTATTAATTTGTTTAATTTATATTTTAAATTGAAGTACAATATATATTGAAAAATATATATTTTTATTTATTTATGTGGTGGTGGTTGTGCTAGCCGACAGGGTAATAATCAACTGTTGATAATGATTTCTGTCAATGATAATGACAATGTTTGGTGGTGTTTTTTTATTTTTGAAAATGCCTAATGCATTTAAAAATTATTTTTAATTATATATATATATATATATATATATATATATATATATATATATATATATATATATATATATATATATATATATATATATATGCACACTAATAAATCCATGAAAAATACACTTAATAAATATATTTATAAAAGAACAAATAAAAGATCCAAGCATTCCCTTAGTTTTTAGTTCTTATATTTTCATCATTTCTATTATATGCCATCATATACTATCTTAATATTTATTTTATAATATTTAAGTTTATATTTATTTTTTTGTCATTTCACACGTATTTCTTGGAAAATTAAAGAAGCACGTGGGTAATGGGTCCCTTCCCTAGTATTTACTTCCAATACCCCTTTTAGCGCGCGCGGCGCGCGCGCTCTCTGTCCCTCTCTCCTCTTTCTAAAATAGTATTAAATTTTCTGTAACATTTTATATTCGGATGAGCGGGGGAGGCGGAAAGGGATCAATTAGATTCAAGATTCCCAATAAATTACTTTACGCTCAGGTATTTTTTGTTCAATCTCTGTTAAAGGTGCTGCCTTTCAAACAAATAATGGAGCGTGGGAGGAACTGACTCAATGAGCGTTTTATAGATCAACGGAGATTTGTTGCCGCCAAGTATTTGGGTCGAAAGTTTTCTGATTTATGATTAACATTAACTTCGGCGAAATTCCGAGATTTCGTTTTCATTCGAAAGAGTGATTTTGATCTTTGAGGGTTTCTTCCATGGGGATTTTGATAACTTTATTGAGTGCTGGTATTTGATTGGAAACCAAAACCCATTGAATTCTGTTATTGTAGGCTTTTTTCAACATTTTTTTTTAGCTATATATTATGATTTCTTCGACTCTGTGATGGATCATTAGATGCTTTTTTTTTTCATGTTGCACAGGTAATAGAGTGTTTTCCAATGTCTTCTCTGGGGAAGGCCACAAATATATTTTGGCAAGAGTGTTCGGTTGGGAAGCTCGACAGGCAGAAGCTTTTGAATCAGAAAGGCTGCGTTGTTTGGATTACTGGTCTTAGTGGCTCAGGTTTGAGATCTATAGTTATCTTTCTTTATTTTTTTTTTGACGAAAATGGAATTTATGGTTTCTCTTTTTACTTGTGTTTTTCTTGTGCTTGGTTCTTTTTGTTAATTTTTAATGTGTTTCATATGATATGAATCAGTATGTCGCTGGAAAACATATTGATAGGCTTCAAGAAAAAGGAAAAAAAAAAAATCTAGTTGCAGCTGTTTGGTATTATAGTCTAGGCAGCAGCATTTAATTAAAACAAATAAAATTTTGGAGACTTTAAATTCTATTGTTTTGATAATTCCTGTTTTAGCCCATTCTTAGTTAAATTCAAGATTTGTTATATCCCACCATTCACATTATTTTTAGCAGATTTAAAGATTTATCCTCTCAGAAATGAAAGAGAGACTAATACTTCTTAATATATTTGACACTCACAGCTGAGCTTAGGCCTTTGTTAGGCTGAAATTGGTGTTTGTGAATCTTTTGTTTGTTCTTCATCTTTCTGTTACAGTACCAATATTTTACTAAACTTAAGAAATTAATAATGAAAGCCTTGCTAGATCATTTAGATGCATGAAAGGCCTTCAACCAGCATTAAAAGTGCACTAAAAGTTTTTTTTTTTTTCATTTCCAATTGAAAAAGCAGTCTTATTTTCTTATATTAAGTAAAAGTAGCCAGGGTTGCAAACCACTAAGAAACTTAAAAAGTGCAAAACCATGGTGGAGATCTTAGTCTAGAACCTAATTAAGCTGTCTTTATTTTATGCAAAGTCATGTTTTCCTTAATTACTAAGGCTTCTATCCTTTGATAGGAATTTTCTTGCTTTTTGTTTTTGAGGGAAAAAAAAAAAACATTGTGCTTTAATTGTCTAGCAGGTTTCCTTCGGGGAAAAAAAATGATAAGCAATTCCATATAGAATCTTCTAGAAGGAATTCATTTTCATCATCCATGTTCACATTGAAAATTGTTTTCATAACTTTATCTGTCATAGATACTCATACAGAAAGAAACAAATCACCATGCAAAATGGATAAGGATAATCCATTTTGTGTTAAGATATTTTTTTCCTCATATGGGTTTTTTCAGATTCTTTGACCAAAGTTGATTTATTCTCCTTGGGGAATCTATCTAGGTATTAACAAATCTTGGTAGTACCCTAGTCTCCATTACGGAGAGTTAGTAAATGTATTCTATTAGCTTGGCCATAAGGGTTTTTTTGTTATGCTGCTGCTGTTCTTACTGTTCAAACGTAAAACAGTATTGATTTGTGTGAGAAACATGCTATGAAAACTCATATGTTGAGCGTGCACCTACTCCATAGTTTCACATACATGGGAAAGGCACTTGAAAACAGTCGTTCATTTATGTGAGACCAGCGGTGACTTTAATTTTTACAACACAATAACACTACCTTACCCCTGTAATGTTTTATGGTGTCGAATGTTGGCCTTTAAAAGAGAAGCATAATACTAAGTTAAGTGTTGCAGAGATGAGAATGCTTAGGTGGATGAGTGGCTTTACCCTTAGAGATAAGATACGAAATGAGCATATACAAGATAAGGTTGGAGTAGCTCCAGTAGAATATAAGATTAGAGAGAGTCGCTTTAGATGGTTTGGTCACATTAAATGGAGGCCTTCCGATGACCCGGTTAGGAAAGTTGAGATATTAGATTTGACTTATATTAAAAAAGGTAGAGGTAGACCTAAAAAGACTTGGTTAGAAAATATTAGAAATGATTTTTCTTTATTAGATTTAAATAAGATTTGACTTTTAACATGTCACAATGGAAAAAAAGGATTCATGTAGCCAACCCTACGTAGTGGAATAAAGGCTTGATGATGTTGTTGTTGTTGTAATAACACTAAATTACCAAGTGCTAGTTTTGAAAAAAAAAAGCATGTTCCTTCAGAAGATCACAAAATGGCCAAACCATACATCATGCTCTTCAGAAGAACCCTTAGATCATAATTAGCACAAAACCAATCTTATACAATATTCAATCTCCAGCTTATCTCTTTGACTTCTAATTCTACCTTTGGACCAGGGAAAAGCACATTAGCTTGTACTTTGGGCAGAGACTTGCATGGTAGGGGAAAGCTCTCTTACATCCTTGATGGAGATAACCTCAGGCATGGGCTAAACAAGGATCTTGGCTTCAAAGCAGAAGATCGTGCAGAAAATATACGTAGGGTTGGTAAGTATGGTTCTAAATCTGGACATCTACACTTATTTCTTCAATCCTTTATATTTCAAATTAAGCTTATGCAAAATTCTAGGTTTATATCAATTATCAGAGGTTTTTATAGTTTTTTTCTTCTTTCACAAAAGAAGTATTTGTATAGTGTGAATATCATCAAGCGACTGTAATTTTCTTGATTTTATGTTTTCTTTCTATGTAGGCGAGGTAGCTAAGCTCTTTGCTGATTCAGGCTTGATCTGTATTGCTAGCCTGATTTCTCCTTACAGGAGAGACCGTGATTCTTGCCGTGCACTGTTGCCGGAGTCTAGTTTTATTGAAGTAGGTGCTTTATGAATTTGCGCATTTAGTTGACAGTGATAATGATTTCTAAAGCAGCTAGTTTAATCTCTGAATTTTCTTAAAGGTTTTCATGAACATTCCTTTAGAGATTTGTGAAGCAAGGGATCCAAAAGGCCTTTACAAGCTTGCCCGTGAAGGAAAGATAAAAGGTTAGATTTAATGAAGAATGCTGCAGCTAAATTAGTTCTTTAATGTTGATATCACCTTAATTTTTTTTAAGAGATACAAAAAGTTACTTTTGTATAGGCCATTTCAGTGAGATGAATGCCTGGACTTGGGCTAGTTGTACTTGCTAATAATGATGCTTATATTGGTTGATTTTAATGATGAGAGCCTTTGATCTTTTTTTTTTTTTTCTGATAAAGATAAGTCGATGGGATCAAAATAGCATTCTACAAATGTAGAACAATGCTAACTATTTTAAGAAGATCCTAACTGAGGGATTGTTCTCAAGACGAGACAATGAGAATAGTTTTCCAGATGATTATATAAAGTTTTTTTGAACCTCTCACTAATTCAAGTATTTGATCCATTTTATTCCATAATAACTGTGCAATATAGAATCAACCTTGGAACAATTCCACAGGTCAATACCCATGTAGCTCATTTTGGTATATTAATTGAGAGCTTTGATTATCAACCAAGAGGTCTTGGATTTGAGTCTTGTGTATGTGATGTGTGTGTGAGTGTCTTAATTGGCATAAATGTCTAAAAAAAATTGAGTATATCCCCAATATTAATTCTTTTTATTTATATTTTTTGTATTTATATATCATCATCCATTCAAATTTAAGGGAGAATTTTATAAGATGGTGTTGAGTTTATGGCGTAGAATGTTGGCCATTAAAAGAGAAGCATAATATTAAGTTATGTGTTGTTGAGATGAAGATGCTTAAGTGGATGAGTTGATTTACTCTTAGAGACAGGATACGAAACGAGCATATCCGTGAAAAGGTTGGAGTAGCTCCAGTGACAGATAAGATTAAAGAGAGTCTCCTTACATGGTTTGGTCATGTAAAATGGTGGCCTTCCAATGACCCTGTTAGGTGAGTAGATGTATTAGATTTCGTCTATGTTAAGAAGGGTAGAGGTATACCTAAAAAGACTTTGTTAGAAAATATTAGAAATGCCCTTTCTTTATTAGATTTAAATGAAAATTTGACTCTTACAAGAACACAATGGAGAAAAAGGATTCATATAGCTGATCCGTGAAAAGGTTGGAGTAGCTCCAGTGACAGATAAGATTAAAGAGAGTCTCCTTACATGGTTTGGTCGTGTAAAACTGTGGCCTTCCGATGACCCTGTTAGGTGAGTAGATTTATTAGATTTCGTCTATGTTAAGAAGGGTAGAGGTATACCTAAAAAGACTTTGTTAGAAAATATTAGAAATGCCCTTTCTTTATTAGATTTAAATGAAAATTTGACTCTTACAAGAACACAATGGAGAAAAAGGATTCATATAGCTGATCCCACATAGTGGGATAATAGCTTGATATTGTTATTGTTGTATCCATTCTATTGTGAGATAAGTCATATTATTTTCAAATATTTCTCAACATATTTTCTTGCCTTTCTTCTTGCGTCTAGTCCAAGAAAGAATTTGAACTAAGTACTAAAAATATTGTGTCATACTGGGTTGGGAAATTGGTTACAATAGAGTACAAAACATTGAAAAGGGAAGCAAAATAATTTTAGATGTTTTGGGCATGCAAGGCCAGAGTTTCACCTGCCTTGTGGAAAACTTTTATCTTAGTTTGAGACAGAACTTAATGGGCATGATATGATTTTGGGTTAATTTCATACAAGCCTATTTGTGGTCAAAAACAAAATCAGGCACAAAGACAACCTAATACGACTTGTCATCTCGAAAATTAATGTTTGAACAATTTCAACACTTTTATTGATTCTTCATTAATGTCAGTACTTTTGCAGGTTTCACTGGAATAGATGATCCATATGAGACACCTTTGAATTGTGAGGTACATATCCAACTTCTTAATTAATTGAGGCAGTCTTGAACACCTATTATTGACAGATGTAATTGTGTAAAATCGACTTACCCTTCAATTCAACAATAATCTGTCAAACCTAATGCATTTCTAAAAATTAAATTTATAAAGATTGTAGTGCAATTAGATTTGTTTTGTTGATGGATTTTGATAGCCATAGTCATGCAGCGTGCTAATTCAAGTTAGAAATTGATGTTTTGCTCAAGCGGTTGGATTGCATCCCATGTAAGTGGTGCAAATCTTAACGACAATTTTTAGTGGACCTTCTTAAACTTGTAGGAGGCTTGCATCTTTCAAGTGGTGATTTCTATCCTTATTTTTTTCATCTATATATTCTTTGATGATTTTGTATATGCGGTTGAAATTTGTTTATTTTAATTGCATGCTGGTTTTATTTTGCTAACATAAATCTTAAATCATTGCTTAGTTCTCATTCCATTTTAGAATTTTTGTAAAATTTCTGTTTTTTTTTTATTTAATTTATTGTTCTGAGTTTTTTGAATGTATTTTATAGTTTTGCAACAAAATAGATTAATCTTTATCTATACTAAGGGCTGGGAAACTATGTATTGTGATCTTTGAAGTATTATTTTAGTGCATCTCATCCTAAATTTATATTACATATCCTAATTGTAATCCTAGGACATCCTGCATCACTGCGCATTATCCTTTTTATTTTCTTGATTTTACCCCAGCTATTCTGAATGCTTGACTCATCTAACTGTACTCAATGATTCAAGTCACGGTATTATATAGTAATTCACTTAATCTTTGATCCTTTGGAGGTTATACATGAACTGTTATTAAGTTGTCAGATACTACTTTCATATGCTCTGCACTACAAGCTTATCTGATCACTTAGGCTTCGTTTGGGACGGTTTTCTTATTGCTTCTTAACGCAATTTTTAGTACAAAAGTTTATTTTTTTACTAAAATGTTGCGTAAGAAATCCGTCTCAAACAAAACCTTAGTGAAGTGCTGCATTGCTACCTCTAACAATTTATTGAACTAAAATAGACCTTTGGCAAATATTATTGCAGCTCCTAGCAGGATAAGATATCAAACATAAAGGAAAATGATCACCAAACTGTTATTAGCAACTTCTTTTCTTGACCATATCTGATGATTATGAAGGCGCAGTAGTTTTTTTCTACATTAAACTCAGAAGGGAATTCTTTTTTTTTTTTTTCTTCAACGCAGATAGAGATCAAACCACAAGATGGGGTATGTCCACCTCCAGCTGCCATGTCAAGCCAAGTTGTTACATTCTTGGAGGAAAGGGGCTTTCTGCATGCTTGATGAGATATGAACATGTCACAAGAGTTTCCAGAAAATAGTAATTAACAGTTTTCTAACCAATCAATATTTACCTTTTAACCATATTCGCTTTATTCAATTGTTTGTCTTCAGTGACTATATTTATCATTTTATTCACTACAAATATATTCTTATAAGTTCTGGATTATGTATTTGTCTGCTTCTCCAGGGCAACATCTTTCTTTCATTTGGTTCCCATTTATTATGAAATTTAAAGTCTAGTGGATTCTCCTTTAGCCAGTGTTCATGAGAATTTGCTAAAACTTGCTAACATATGCTTGTTAAATTATGGTTGTTTCGAGTTGTCTTGCTTAATGTATATTTTCATTCATATTTTTTATTGAAATCATTTGCTTCATTTTTTGGCACTTATTAAAGGGTGTATTAGGTCGATTCATCCTGAACCAGCCCAGTCGGCCTGGTTCAGCCCAGTCGGCCTAGAGGCCGACTATTGTTTATAGGAGGCGGACAAGTGCCACCTCCCATTAATGTGCCTCCTTATGCCGTGGGCCCCACTAGAAGCAAAGCAAGGAAAGAGAGAGGGGCGGCTGGGGAGAGGGAAAGAATTTGAATTAGGAAAAAAAAAAATATTGAATTAGGAAATCAATGTATTAATAGTATTAGTTTTTTTAGGGTTAGGTTATGCATGTTTTGTTTTGGTTTTTCTCTTGGAATCCTTTGGCGTCTTGGCTCTAGATTTCTTAGTCTAGATATTGGGAGAGAACGATCCTTCTCTCGAATTGAGGATCACTTGTATCTTGCTTCGTATTTTGTTTGGCTTTGATTTCCTTGTTGCAATATAACATTTTGGGGCTAATTTCTCTCAGATTTTTGCATTATTCTCGTTGTTTTCCACCAATCGGTGATAGGTTTGCTTGCAAACTCAAGTATTACAGTAGGGCTACTTGAGAACTCAAGTATTTCCTATTAGGTTGTTGCAGCCTTAAAGGTACAACTTCCTTTTTTATGCGTTTAATAGCAAGTTTGATGTTGTTATTTCTATGTCCTATGATTTTCTTTTTTATGGCTTCTCCATTTATATAGATAAGCTTGGACCTATGATGCACCGACACGGCACTTAGAGAGGGTATGCAGTGTCGGACACGGACACGCGTCGGACACAGCATGGACACGTGTCCGACACGGCATTTGAGTGTCGCAATTAAAAAAATTAAAATTAAAATCGGACACGCGTGTCTGGTTATTAAATGAGGTATCGCTAGGTACATGCTCGGTACCGCTAAGTACATGCTCGGTACCGCTCAGTACATGCTCGGTATTGCTCAGTACATGTTCAGTATTGCTGAGTACATGCTCGGTACCGCTCAGTACATGCTCGATATTGCTGAGTACATGCTCGGTACCGCTCAGTACATGCTCGGTATTGATCAGTACATGCTCGGTACCACTCAGTACATGCTCAATACCGCTAGGTACATGCTCGGTACCGCTAGGTACATGCTCGATACATGCTCGGTACTACTCGGTATCTTTCCATACAACAACTTACGAATTTTAAAAACAAACAGAACTTCAAAATTACTCTTACAAAAAACAAGGTCGAACCCCGCCAGGGGGCAGCGCCCCCTTGGACCCCCGGCAGACTGGTATATTGTTGTATTCATGTTGTCTTATTATTGGGATATTTTGATTTCACTTCATATCAATTAAATTTGGTGTACTCATATGTATGATTGGTTTGTTAGCAAAATGAGCTATGCTACTGGCGGGGGGTGGATTAGGTGAAGGTTCAAAAGTGACATATGTCCACGCCGTGTCCGTGTCCTATATTTTTAAAAATTATTATATATTATATTAAAAAAATATTATGTCGTGTCCACGCCGTACCCGTGTCCTATATTTTTAAAAATTGTCGTGTCCCGTGTCCGTGTCGTGTCTTGTCCGTGTCGCCGTGTCCGTGTCGGTGCATCATAGGCTTGGACTATGCTCAGTGGCGGAGCCAGAAATTTTGTTCGGGGGGGGGGGGGGGGGGGGGGGCCTAATGAAAGCTGTGCTTGATGTCGTGACTCGTGAGTCGTGAGAGGAGTAAAAGGGAAAACAAACCATTGATGCTTTTTATGTGTCCAAAAAATAATATTGGTGGCTTCTCTGAATTAATAAATAACTTTAAAATGAAGAATTATAAAAATTATAGCAGGTTTTCTCGTTGGCAAATTTGTTGCTCTATTAAGCCACTAAAACAATCATCTTTAAGCACATTTAGACTTTCAGTTTTAGCTTTAGCTAAATCAATAATACACAATATATATTTGGTTGAGTGCGGTGTCATGAGTGCGCGGCGGCCGCAATATTTCTCATTGCGCAAAAAGAGCTAGGAAAAGCAAAATTATTTGCAATAATTAATTAGATCATTAGCAGTGTAAAAATAATTCAATAATTCAGTGGTAATTTAATATTTAATAATTATTATTAGATAATAAATAGTTAATTTAGAATAAAAGTTTTAATAAAATCATATTTTAAATAATAATTAATTAAATAACACTGCAACTTAATTTTAAAATATCTTTTCAAAGTCATTCCTCCCTCCCTCTCTCTCTCTCTCATAATAAAAGCTTCCGATTAAAAGGTGGATTGAAGACTTGAAATGGAAAATTCCTAAAATGGCTGAAGTATTGCATGAAAGCTGACAGTGTTCAAGCTAAATTTTTTTTTTTAGGGAGGGGCACGTGCCCCCCCTTGCCCCCCCTCTGTCCCTCCGCCCATGACTATGCTTCTCATTAATGAAGAAAAAGAGGAAATATACAAAAGATTAGAAAATATGAATGATACACAAAAATAGTATGGCAAAAGAATCTCAACATATCTGGTAGGTCTTTAAGATTATCTGGGAAGCCAAGGCTTCTCATATTTTCTTTGATAGTATCCGCTTTATTCTCATTACAATTGTAGACTAGAAGTACGCTAAGGAAATGATGTATACTAATAATCCTCTTAGAGTCCCCTTTTCCTTTAAAGACCCTTAACATTCCTTTATTTAAAATATTTCATAATGCTGAAAGAATGAAAAGCATCTTAGAATTGAATATGGAAGTGATGCAATATATTGCTAGAACAACATTGCAGTTAAGGAAGACATAAGAATCAGTTTCAGAATTAAGGTTGCAAGTGCAATAAGCATTACAGGAAACTATCCAAGAGAAAGCAGAGAACTTTAAGAGAAGAAATAGGCTTCTGTATTCACATGTGATATGTAGTTGTGCAAGTAAAAGGATTTCAGGCTGAGTTTCCTCATATTCAGAGCTCAACCAGGAGAAACTTTAGAATCATTGATAGTGATAGGATTAAGAAGAGAGTTTAAATGATCAATTTCATAATGCAAATATTTAGAGGTAATCAGTAGTCTTAATACAATGAATCACCGATCATAAGTAGCAGCAAATTGAGATAAGAATGCAGTAAGGATTCCAGGCTATTAAAACAAAAGTCTTTGAAAACAATAGAGGAAGGTAAGCCATTTTTCATTTGAAAATCTAATAGAACAATCATTATTAGCTTTCCAGAAGATGTTAACATAAAGGGTTGAATGATTTTCTTGGTCCCTTTAATAAAAGCTAGAATAATTTAAGGAGCTCTTCCTCCAAAATTCCGTAGAGTATTTAGCCTAAAAATAGTTATCGAGAATAATGCATGCAATTGAAGACCCATCAACGTTGATGGTTTTCCAAGCACATTTAGCAATAAGAGAGATGATGAAAGATAAGATTACCATATTTCTTAGGCTTTCATATTTTCTTCCAAATGAGAAGATGAATCCCCTTTCATCAATGTTGGAACCCAAATTTATCCTTGAATGGTACTCAAACTGATTGGCTGACTGATCTATGAGTGAGTGGTGGCATGAGACTTATGAGAATAGAGAGAAAGGAGCTGCTAATAAAACCTCTAAAGCAAATACTTAGAGCTCAATCAATAGACCAACAAAAGATCCAATGTCTAGCGAAATGATTCAAAATGCTCATCTTCACCCCTTATTTATAAGATTATGAGGTCTACAAGTAAGACTACACCCAAAAAAGTAAAAAAAAAAAAAAAAAAATTCAATATTGCACAAACTACTTTGTACATTTTGCCTTCTGATTGATTGAGAGAGAGCAGAGGGTGCATAGATATGATGATCTGTCTCTGGCTTGCTCAGTAGTGTCGTGGCTTGCTCAGTAGTGTCGAGTATGCATTGAGAGAGCTTAGTAGTGCCGAGTAGGAATGAGTGAGCCTGCGTGCAAGTAGGAAGTGGGGTTGTTTGATGGCTGATTGATATCTAGGAGCTACTGGTTACCTTTATTGGGCCTTCGATCATCAGAGAGAGAAGGCAAGTGAGTTGAGGAGGCTGAGGTGATGACCTTAGTGGTTGGCTGGTAATGGCACATGGATGGAGGCACCCACTTTGGGTAGGGGTGAGTTGTTGTGATGGTTGTCACTTGGCCGATGAAGTCTTCCATTACCTTCGAGGGGGGCGACCTTCCTTCGTATGCTCGAGCAAGTGGGTTTGATGCTCTTTGGGCAAGCTCCTCCATGGTGTTTATTGGATATGAGTCCTCCCCTTGTAATA
Organism: Dendrobium huoshanense; assembly: GCA_016618105.1. Classification (NCBI taxonomy): domain Eukaryota; kingdom Viridiplantae; phylum Streptophyta; class Magnoliopsida; order Asparagales; family Orchidaceae; genus Dendrobium; species Dendrobium huoshanense. Next base: position 10,308,642 of record CM028352.1, read on the forward strand.
TATTGACTACCTGCTAGATATCTTTGAAGGAATATGCAAGCATACAATCAACATCCAATTTCTAAAAAAAACCTTTTCTTGATGTAATTACTTTTTCAAACAAACAAAACATGATTAAAAAAAAAAGATAAAATGATATAGAGGAAGATTGATTATAATAAAGTAGATAACAGCCAACTTTCCACTAGAAAGCAATCTACTCATCTGGATAGAAAGATTGTTTTGCATAGTTTCAATGATGAGATTTATTTATTTATTTATTTATTTTTTTGAATCTTTTTGGAGCCAAGGGGGATATTAATATACTTGAAAGAAACGGACTTCATAGCAAAACCTAGGTTATTAGCAAGATAGTCAACTCGATTTGAGATTCTCCAATGATAGATAGGGGAAGACTTAGGATTCGTTTGAGACGGTTTTTTTGTTGCTTCTTAAAGCAGTTTTTTAGTTAAAAAATTAAATTTTTTATACTAAAAAGCTGCTTTAAGAAGCAACAAAAAAGCCGTCCCAAATGAAACCTTAATCTTGAGATCCATAAGCTTTACAAAAAAGAGTAGAAGACAATGTTTCAAGTATAAACCTTGCAGCTCAATAGCTCCACAAAAGAGGAATGCGATCAGCAAATTGAAGACTATTAATTGATATTGAGTCCTTATTAATGCAACACTAACCAATCTTTTATTTTTTTGGGGAAATAACACTCAACAATCTAATCATTGAAAGCAGCAGTACTTGAAAGAAAACTATTCCAAATGAAATCTTTGTTGCAATAAAAATTGTTGCAATTCAACAAAATTTTGCAAGTTCAATTAAGTGATGGAGTTATAGCCATTTATTTGAACATTGATTTCAAACTTCTTTAGAAATGAATTAAGTCCGCATTGTTTCTCTTATGATGGCTACCACACAATTAAAAGAGAAAGAGAATGAAATGTTTATTAAAAAAATTATATATATTTTGCAACCAAGGACTCAAAGCATATGTTTAATTATTTTATATTAAGTGTAATAATAGTAATGAAATCAAAGAAGAATACATGTATAAAAGAATAATCATGATTATAAATTAATATTAAATAACAAATAAATGTATACACAAGTAATGAAAATTAAAAAAGCACAAATACATATGATAATTTATAAGGTTTGATCCAGCTTGATCTATGATCCATCGATTTGGCTATAAGCATTTAAGATTCATTGACAGTTTGGTCCTTTGATTAATATTTCAAAATTTTTAAATATGTTCAAGTGCTTGATCTGGACTTGTTCAGACTTGGATTGAATCATTCTTGGCATCGATAAATTTGTCTCATCAATACCTTCAACTTGATTATAAGCTTGCTGAAATCAATGTTTTGATAACCCAAATGTAATTTTAAAAGTTTTCAATTTAAAAATGTATCGAGAATCATATCCAATAAATTTGATTTTTAATGACTTATCAAATCTTACTAATCAAAATATTATGCTATTTTTAGTTGTACTTGTCCCTTTTAACCTTTTTTTTTAATTATTTATTATTATTATTAGTTCTAGTTCACTATATTGTTTCTTCCTTGAAACTTGCTTTTGCCATTCTATAACAAAAGAGAGACAACAAGAACAACAATGAATGTACAATTCTATCAATATTCTCCTTCAAAAAGAAAAAAAAAAAAAACTTTCATTACATATCATTTACATTCAACTAAATTATTTAAATTAATCATATTAATTGTACTCTATAATACTAAAATATGTAACACTCTAATGATTTACCTCTAATGGAAAGAGGATGCAATTATGCTACTAATAAATTAGAGCACTGAAATGATTAAAAAATAAATAAATAATATAAAATATTTCCTAAAAGAATTATAAGTCTCCTTTAATTTCATAATAAGGATATAAAATATTATTTTATATTATTCAACTAAAAGTATTTTCAGCATTCTTTTATGTAGAGGTGTCAATTTCTGACACGACCCGAACCTGAAAAAAAAATTCGGATTCGGGTCAATCCGTTTGTTAAATGGGTTGGGTCCGAGTTCGGATTTCTGACACGTTTAGAAAAACGGGTCGGGTTGACCCGACAACCTGCGGGTCGACCCGTTTAACCCGGATTAGCCTGACCTAACCCGATTTCCAACCCTATCTCACGCTGGAATAAGCTTCGCCGGTTCGCCCCGCCTCCTCCACGCACGCTGGCAACTGATCTCGCACGGTCGCACCCGCGGTCAAGGCGTCACGCACTCACGCCGTAACCCACGCCACACGCTCGTCGCGCTGGCCTGATGGCCTCAGACCTCGCCGGCTCGCCCCGCGCAGCAGGGCTGGCCACGACTCCACGGTCCGCGACTTCGCTGTCGCTCGCGGATGTCGAAGTCGCCCGAGTTCGCTTGTCCGCGACAGCCACGCGACAGTTCAACACGGGTCACGGGTCGGGTCGGGTCAACCCGGGAACCCACGCGGGTCGGGTCTGGGTTGAAAAACCTGACCCGTTTGTAAGAACGGGTCGGGTTTGGGTTGACCCGTTTAAGGTCGGGTTAAGTCGGGTTCGACCCGAACCCGACCCGTTGACCCGAATTGACACCCCTATTTTTATGCCATATATTATTAAAATGTGATATTAAATCATTATTTTTTAATTTATCATATTACTATTTTATATAAAATGTCAAATAAAAAATTTATGACAAATATATCAAAATTTAATTTTTTCAGAGAAACATTAAGCCCTGTTTCAGGTTCCACTTACGAGTTACGACCGGACCGAGTGGAGACAAAACCAAAGGTCTGCTACAAGAGCTGGACGGTCTAGATGTAGACGGTTCTGATTCTCCAAAGGGCTGGCTAGAAATTAGAAATTCTTGCCCATTGATTACATTCAGGGGGTGTTTAGTAGGATTTACTAAATCCTGTAAATTCGGATTTAGTAAATCTTGAGCTCTTAAATCCTGAATTGTGTTTGGTATGATAATTTTTAAATCCTGTTAAATCCAGAAAGATGTTTGGCAAGAGATAACAGGACATAAAACAGTTGGAGATTTAAAATTGAATTGACTAATTATTTTGAAATAACTAATTATTTAAATAATATTCCTACTAATTATTTATTTAATAATTTAATTACTATTTTATTAGTTTTAATTATAAATTTTATTATTAATTATCTCATTTTTCACTTAAGAATTCTAATGCTCATTAATTATTTAACTATTATTTATATTATTAATTATATGTTTAATAATGTATAAGATAATTACATTAATTTATAATTACTAATTATATTACTAACTATTTTATTAAGTTAAATTAGAAAATTAAATTATACACTAATTCTACTATTAATTATTTAATTAATTTACTTAGTTATTAATATTTTAAATTATATTAATTAAGCAAACGAATGAAAGCACCTAGGGTTTGCTTTTAATCTTCTCTTATTCGTCCATGTTGTTCGGCTTCGTTGCTTCACAGGAGGTGTTGAGATTGCACGAGTCGCTTGTTGGCTCCTTCGTTGCTTCGCAGGAGGTGTTGAGATTGCACGAGTCGCTTCTTCGGCTCCTTCGTTGCTGTTCGACTTCGCTCCTTTGACGACGTTCCTTTCCCGTCTGATCGGACGTTACAACATTTTGATCTGAAGCAACGACGGGAGCTCCCTCTCGCTCGCTGTGAATGTAACTTTCTCCCTTTTGCGCGGTTATTCGGCCAAATCCCGTAAATCCGACTTCTACCTGGATTAGGATTTACGGGGATTTAGCGGATTTACGGCGTAAATCCACAAATCCGGGTTTTACGGATTTGTCGGATTTACGTCGACGTTTTTTGCGTTTGGCTGGATTTACCGTAAATCCTGCTTAAAATCCCGGTATAAATCCGATACCAAACACCCTAATTATATTTTATTAATAACTAATTATTAAATTAATATTTACACCGCTAATCATTAATAAATAATTATTTTTATATACTATTAACTATTTTATTAATAACTAATTATTTAATTAAATTTACACCACTAATTTTTTAATTAAGTAGTTAATAGTTATATTTTAAATTAAATCTATTAAGCAATTAAATTAATGTCTAATTAAGAAATTAACGCGTGCGCTAAAATCGTTTGGCTGGATTTAGCGTTAATCCGACTTAAATCCCGCTGTAAATCCGATACCAAACAGGACCGGCTAGAAATAAGAAATTCTTGCCCATCACGCTCAGTTCTCCGTTCCCTGATATCAAACGACAGAAGAAGAAGAAGACGCTCGTGAGCTAGATTGAGCTTCAATGGTCCTCTCGGCAATCAGCCGGTGGCTCGTGAACCCTCGAAAAAACCCTTTGGCGGCGGTGCACCAGAGGGTCATCTCCAAGCGCCTTAGGAATTATGGTAATTTATTCTTCCATTAATCTCAACAACTTCTAGGGTTTCTGAATACAGTGCTTTATTGATTAGCTGGTGTATTAACTCTTCATATCGTGTTGATATTTAGGCTTAAGGTATGATGATCTGTATGATCCGTACTACGATCTCGATATCAAGGAGGCCCTAAGCCGTCTCCCGCGCGAGGTCGTGGACGCTAGGAACCAGCGCCTGAAGCGCGCCTTGGATCTGTCTATGAAGCACGAGTACTTGTCCGAGGAGATGCAGGTCCTGCTCCTTTCCCTGCTCTCTATCTATATATTGCTTTGTTTGCTTGTTTTATCGCTCCGCAGTTGGCGGTTTTGGGAAGTGTTTTTATGTGATCTGATTTGTTCCAAAAAATGTAAGCGTGATTAAAGTTTTATAATCTTCTGATCCGGGGTTTTGAAAGAGGTGACGATGCTTAAATTTGCGAGAGAATATTGTCTATGAAGATCTGGAGGGCTTTTTTATTTGTTAATGATACGTACCAAGAGGAAGGACTTCTCTTTTGGATTAAAATACCTACTATAGTATTGCGGGTGGCATGTTTGATTTGTGAACTTCATGATCTATGTGATGGGTTCCTGTTACCTTTTAAGAACGAAGAAAAGATTTTTTATATTCTCGGTTGATCGTTGACCATGTTACTATGCCTATTAGTATGATCTATGAGCTTGTTAGTTGCAATACCAAAACTTGCATTTTGTTTTGGCATGAATTTTATCCATAAAACCTTTGGAATTTAAACTAGAATTTACTGTTTTTTTTTTCCTTAAAAGCAGTAAAAATACATGTGCATCAAGTGTTCATGAATTCCTGAAATTATGTATTTCGGAGTATCCAAGCCCAGGTGGTTTTCAATTTTGAGATCCTACAAAAGGCAGACCATAAATAAAGGGCATGCCTACTTAACCAATTAAGCTCCTAAAAATATGAGATGTATATAACTATATAGCAGTTTGTCCTTATCTCTGCTCTGCTTCCTTGTATGAACTGTTAGATAGGTCAATTAAAAATTTTGAACTACCATGTACTATATATTGGATGAATGTCTTAAATTTATACATTTATTTTGCTTTTTTCTTGCTCCTACTCTTGCATTGTTTGTTTGTGAAAAAATCATAGTTGTGGATTGTTTGATTACATAAGAAGACAAAGGAATAAAAAGCAACAAATTAATAGCTAATTTTTATTTGTTATGGAATCTGTAGAGCAAATATGTTTGTACCATCACTAGTCAACTTGGGAGAGGGAGTCCTATCACTTTGCTTGTTCTTTGTGATTCATCAAATGTCTAAACCTGATGGTACATTTGATTTACTAACTAGTTACATTTTATTTTTCAAAAGGTTTACACACTGAAGGCTGAAGTATGGAATCAATTTTCCTATGAATTTCAATAGTTTATACTATAAACATAAGTTCCGAATTCCGATTTATTGTAGGAACTTTTATTTTATCCAGTGAACGTACGCTCCTCTACGTTCGGTTTAGGCAAAAAAAGCGCCTGTACCGAGTACCGAGTTGTACCGAGTTTTTTAAAAAAACTCGGTACAGACGCTTTTTTGCCTAAAACCAAACGTAGAGGAGCGTACGTTCACTGGATGTAATAAAAGTTCTTATTGTAGACATGAACATTTAGTATATCATGTTGTATCATGTAAATGGTCTTCTTTGGATAATTCTATAACCCATAAATCCTTATAGGTCAACCTTGAAAAAACATTTTTTGCGTCACTGATTTTTTTGTCCAACTGATCATGGACCACAGTTATAACTACTTGATCATAATTCCTTACCAACTTTAATCAACGCCTTAAAGTATTCACAGAAATTATGAAGTGAGTATAATTTTATCATTCAAGAAAACAACCTTAATGAAACTTTAAATGTAGAGTTTAAATTGAAAATATCCGTTATTAATTGTAATGATTTTATGACTTGGGCCAATGAGAGTCTTCTACTGCAATCCTTATTCATGAGTTCATATTGTTTATTTAGATTGTATTTTTTAACGTTTCGTGCTTATGTCATTGTATTTTTCTTTTTATTGTTTGCTATTAGATCATGTTGTTAATGAGAGTATACTACTAGTGGATATAATAGGCCAAGGGTTGTAATTAGGATGCTTGACCATGGGATTCAGAAGGGTTTTTTTGGCATCTCTGATAAGGACCAATTCTACTCTCTCTTATTCTAGTCATGAGGCCCTCTTTCATTTTTCTTTCTACCTCTTCGCCCTTTTTTTGGGGCTTCATTAACCTCTTCTCTATTTTTTTTTCACAAACTTGTTCTTTTTAAATATTGGATTTTTTCCTTGTCCTAAAACCAATGCAATGAAGTTTGTCATTGTCTTCACTTTCATTGCCCGTTCATCATCAATTGGTATTAGAGTCAAAGTTCTTGGAATTTTCAAAAAAGAAAGAAACATTAGTCATGTTTTGATCATAGCATTTCCTTCTCGAAATCTTATTGAATCCACTTATTCCTACACTCACCATAACGGACATCATAATCTTCATTAGCTTTATCCTAGTTAGTTGAGATTGGCTTATGAGAATATTCTCATTTTTTATTCATTCTTATTGAGTGTGTTGAAAGTGTTAAACCTTTTTTTTAGGTCATTTTGAACTTCGTCTGTATATTCTTCTTAATCCTCCAACATAAATCTATATAGACATCTAACAGGTGTATTTTATATCTTTATTATACATGTCCAAATGACATGAGTCTATTTTTAATTACCTTATCTCTAATGTATTCTAACTACCCTAATCGTTTCTTTAATATAATCATTCATGAAGTTAATCTTCTAAGTTTTGCCACACATCTATTTTAAAAAATTCTTAATTTTGTAATGTTTAACTTAGCTATAAATACTTTTTTTATTGCACAACTCTTGGATCCATACAACATCAATATATTAAGTTTAGTTTTATAAAATTTACCTTAAAGTCTTCATGATATTATTTTATTTTATAATAATCTTGAAGAACTCCATTTTAATATTGTTAAGTTTGTTATTGTTTATGATTTTTTGGAGGGGATACCCTATTAAACTATATACTTATGCGTATTAAGTAGAGGATCACAAAATAGAGTACTATAAAACTTAGTGCACAACCAATTGAACTAAGTTCACCCACTAACAAAGGATCGGGTTTAAGAATTAACGATTATACAAACGTTAAAATCAAATATTTATGTTTTATGTTGAATTTCATTTAGATAGACTTTATATTTGATGATTAGACATTCGTTTGTTAATCCAAGTCAGGTCGACTCTAGACCTTTCAAGGAGGATGAAATTTAGAATATTTGGCCCGCGCAATATTCTCAAACCTTTGAATTAGGGATTTAAAGAATGGTCGAAACATTGAGTTTTATGATTTAGCATGATTTTCCCCTGAACTACCATCAAGCTTGCAATTTCGTTCATTAGAATATCTTTACAAGATGGAAGATCAGCCAATGTAGAAAGTTTTTTATTTTCCATAAAAATCTCATATGGATTGGTTGTGGAAATAGTTGTATCCATAGATAATCTTGTTATTGTTGAATTTGTATGCGACACGCCCATTCATAAAACAATTAGCAACTTCATGAAGAATAGCATTGTCTCCGAAGCCAATATTACTATGATTGTGTTAGGCCGGTCCAGCCTGGACCGGCCCAACCTGGACCGGCTCAGCCGGTCCGGGTCTTCTCCAGGCGGAAACGAGACAGGGGGGAGGCGGAAGAGGGAAAGGGCCAAGGGGTGGGGTCCACTTGCATTTCAAACATGGTTTAAGTGTTTTTGGAGGGAGAAGGAAGGGTAGAGTAGTCCTTTTGCTTTTAATTTGAATTAGATTGTTTTAATAGGGAGTTATGAGGGGATTAGGGTTTCATCTGGATTTTGAAAAGAGATTTGTCTTCTAGGTTTTCTTGCGTGGGCTCTTGGCGTTGCCGGAGATTGTTGGAGAGTTTTTTCCTTCCTCTCGGATTGAAGGAAACTTGTATCTTTATTTTCTTTGCATCGACTAGTGAAATTTCTATCGTTTGCAATTGTTCTCCTATTCTCTCTACGAATTCTTCTCAGATTTTTCCACTGTTTTTGTGCTTGGTGGCTGTTTTCCATAGAAAACAGCGGATTATTAGTGATTTGGCTTAGATCCGATAGGAATCACTTGAAATACTCAAGTGGTACCTATCAGATTGCCCATGAAATCATTCAAACTCTCATTGTTTGAATTATTATAAATCTTGTTAGGTTTATCTTCATCCCAACCTCTTGCATTTACATGTGTTTCCCCTGCTTCAGTCATGTGAGTTTCATGAGTGTTGTCTCCCTTTATCATATATATATATATATATATATATATATATATATATATATATATATATATATATATATATATATATATATATATATATATATATATATATATATATATATATATATATATAAAATTAAAGTGACAAATTAATTTTGTGGGGTTCCTTTTCATTCAATTTCAATTTTGACAGCCTCCCGGTGTTCTCTGTCCTCGAGGGGAGGTTAGGGAGGGTACTTGCTCTTTTTGGATCGACTCAACCAAATCAAATCAACGACGAGGACTTCGGGTGTGCGAGTCGACCGCGTAATTGGTCTTCGATCCTTCTATTCACTTTGCTGGATCAGATTGACGGCCAAGGGCTTCGGGTGACTGAATCGGGATATCTCCGGTCTTCTCCTGTCACTGCACCTGTTTGAAAATTCTTCTTCTTGTTCTTATATATATATATATATATATATTAAACAAAGAGAGGGAGGGAGACGGACGAGCATGGAGGCTTGCAGAACTGGGTTGTAGGAGGATCAGTGCTGCTTGCGGTGCAGGAAGGAGATGAGAGCCAGGTAATTCCTGAATTCCTTCGTGTGTGACTTCCTCTGCGTGTGTGATCCCATTTCTACTCTGTGAGGGAGTTTTTGTGTGTCATAAGGGAGATCGTGTGGAGCGGTTGTGTGATCGTGGGAGAACTGGGTCATAGGAGTGTGCGTGATTGGGTCCGATTGTGGGTTAAGGTCAGTAGTCCTTTAAGCCTCAAAAGATATTTTTAGAGCTATGATTGAGTTCTTGGTTATCTACAATGATTTTTTGCTTATCTTGTTCATAGTGGTGGTGTTCTTCCACTTTGTCCTTGCGTCATCTTCTTTTCTTCTGGATGCATAATTCATTCCCCATTTGTCTTTCTTCTTTGGCATGAATTTTGCTAGTTTTATAATGGAGGATCTCCAGTTCTTCCTCAAGTAAAATTCAATCCTTAAAGAAAAGTTTTTCTCAGGCTTTGGTAATTAATGAATTTTGAGTTATTTAAGTTAGTCCTTCATCATGTATTTAATGAATTATCATATTATTTAATGAGTTATATCTGTGTCATCACATTTATTTGTCATTTTGTAATTTGATTTTGTTTTCCATGTGATTATGACTACTATCATATATGCTAAATTACCGTTTGGTTGCAATTAGGATGGTTGATCATGGAATAAAGAAAGGCTTTCTTCTTTTATCACCTTTGTGTATCAACTTCTCTCTCATTTCTAGTTTCCTCTCTCTCTGCTTCTTGCTTCTCTCCTATGAGGGATTCATTCATCTCTTTTTTCTAGTTACCTTCCTGATTTTTCCTTTACTTATTCTTTTCTTCACAAATTAAGGTAACAAAGTTCATTATGGTCTTTTCTTTTGCTACCAAGCCTATTATCATTCCCATGTGCTAATCTAAGCATATGTGAACCATCGTGAGGAATCTCAGAAGTTTGGGCATATTCAGATCTCTTTATAATTTATGTTGATTTTGATTAAAACACCTAAGTTAATAATAAACATCAGGACAATCGACACATAAAATGTTGTATGTCTACAACGTGCCATGTTCACCATTGTATATCATACAAGAGGATGCAAATCAGTACAAGTAGCTTAAAAATGGTGGCAACATGAAGAGACATAGCCGCCTTAAATAAGCTATGGTCACACAATGCTCGACATGTAGGAATGATGCGGACATCCAACCGTCCATGCCTATCCGCGGAGGAGCTGAAGATCGACGGTCGAGATCCCTTCATTTTATCTTATTTTATTAATTGTAATTTTTATTTAATTATGCATTTTTCTTTTTACCCTTACTTAAGGGATTTGTTTTATGTAAGCCCAAGGGGCAAAATTGTCTTTTAGTTTCTTTTAAGGCCTATATATAGAGGCATTTGCTCTTGTATTAGGATGATGGATTATTAATAAAAAAAAATTTGCGTTTTGCACTTGGGTTCTTTGGGAAGAACGTTAGTAAAATCCCTATGGGAGGGAGTCGGAGTTTCCACCAGCCGCAGGATGGGTCCGGGCTCGTGGCGTGAAGTCCCTTGGAGAAGGGCAACGTAGTACCCGTCAGCCGCAGGATGTGTCCGGGCTCGCGGTTGTATCTTTGATATGGAGTCGGAGTTTCCACCAGCCGCAGGATGGGTCCGGGCTCGTGGCGTGAAGTCCCTTGGAGAAGGGCAACGTAGTACCCGTCAGCCGCAGGATGTGTCCGGGCTCGCGGTTGTATCTTTGATATTCTTTATTTGCTTTTGTTCTTTTTTTTATTGCTCTTCGTCGTTATATTCATCTTCTTCCTCCTCCCCATTTTCGTTTGGCCGCCGGATTCTAGCCTCAAAAAAAAAAAAAAAAAAAAAAAAACTCTTTTTCCCCGTCCAACACCCACGGCCAGCATCCCACCCAAGCTCCCATACCACCGACCAATCCTCTAACCACCGGTTCCCCATCCACCTCCTCATCCCCATTAATTCCTTGCTTAATTTGGGTAATTAAATTTTGGGACAGATTTTCAAAATTCAAATTTAACCAATTTGAAAATTTAAATATTTCCTAATTTGTCGTTTTATTTTTGGAAAGTTTCTATTTTAATCTAATTTGAATTTGAAATTCAAATTGGATTTAAAATAATACTTTCCCAAATCCCTTACCTAAATTAAGGATTCTTAATTATCCTACTTAAATTCCCCATAACTTATGCTTGCTGTCCGCTCCCCTAAATGGCCAATTAGGATTGATTTCCTAATTGACTCATATTCCCGTTAGAATTTTACCAAATCTCACATTCATCACTCAGCCGAGATTTCCTCTACCTGCCTTAATTCATTTGGTTTCCTAAGTTAAGAAATTAACTTAGGAAATCCAATTCCTTCCCCACCATTTATCAACCCGCCACCCAGCCTCTTTCCCGTCTCAGCTTGCTACCCCTCCCTCTCTCTCCAATCACCTCTCTCCCTCTTCCTAAGCCAAGCACTTTGAAACTGTGAGTTCCCTTCTTCCATGCTCCTATTCTTACCTTGCATAATCTGAGAATTTCCTCTCAAATTTTTGGTGAAACCTGAATTTGCTGTGAAAGGAAATTGAGAGGAGATCCTCTCCGTAACAAAGCCGTCGTTCCCGTTCTACATCAGTTTGGTATCAGAGCATGGTTGCTCACCCGGGAACGCGAACTCGACGGAGTCGAGTCTTTTCCACCCCGGGAGAATGATGCGGACATCCAGCCGTCCATGCCTATCCGCGGAGGAGCTGAAGATCGACGGCCGAGATCCCTTCATTTTATCTTATTTTATTAATTGTAATTTTTATTTAATTATGCATTTTTCTTTTTACCCTTACTTAAGGGATTTGTTTTATGTAAGCCCAAGGGGCAAAATTGTCTTTTAGTTTCTTTTAAGGCCTATATATAGAGGCATTTGCTCTTGTATTAGGATGATGGATTATTAATAAAAAAAAATTTGCGTTTTGCACTTGGGTTCTTTGGGAAGAACGTTAGTGAAATCCCTATGGGAGGGAGTCGGAGCTTCCACCAGCCGCAGGATGGGTCTGGGCTCGTGGCGTGAAGTCCCTTGGAGAAGGGCAACGTAGTACCCGTCAGCCGCAGGTTGTGTCCGGGCTCGCGGTTGTATCTTTGATATGGAGTCGGAGTTTCCACCAGCCGCAGGATGGGTCCGGGCTCGTGGCGTGAAGTCCCTTGGAGAAGGGCAACGTAGTACCCGTTAGCCGCAGGATGTGTCCGGGCTCGCGGTTGTATCTTTGATATTTTCTTTATTTGCTTTTGTTCTTTTTTTTATTGCTCTTCGTCGTTATATTCATCTTCTTCCTCCTCCCCATTTTCGTTTGGCCGCCGGATTCTAGCCTCACAAAAAAAAAAAAAAAAAAACTCTTTTTCCCCGTCCAACACCCACGGCCACCCAAGCTCCCATACCACCGACCAATCCTCTAACCGCCGGTTCCCCATCCACCTCCTCATCCCCATTAATTCCTTGCTTAATTTGGGTAATTAAATTTTGGGACAGATTTTCAAAATTCAAATTTAACCAATTTGAAAATTTAAATATTTCCTAATTTGTCTTTTTATTTTTGGAAAGTTTCTATTTTAATCTAATTTGAATTTGAAATTCAAATTGGATTTAAAATAATACTTTCCCAAATCCCTTACCTAAATTAAGGATTCTTAATTATCCTACTTAAATTCCCCATAACTTATGCTTGCTATCCGCTCCCCTAAATGGCCAATTAGGATTGATTTCCTAATTGACTCATATTCCCGTTAGAATTTTTCCAAATCTCACATTCATCACTCAGCCGAGATTTCCTCTACCTGCCTTAATTCATTTGGTTTCCTAAGTTAAGAAATTAACTTAGGAAATCCAATTCCTTCCCCACCATTTATCAACCCGCCACCCAGCCTCTTTCCCGTCTCAGCTTGCTACCCTCCCTCTCTCTCCAATCACCTCTCTCCCTCTTCCTAAGCCAAGCACTTTGAAACTGTGAGTTCCCTTCTTCCATGCTCCTATTCTTACCTTGCATAATCTGAGAATTTCCTCTCAAATTTTTGGTGAAATCTGAATTTGCTGTGAAAGGAAATTGAGAGGAGATCCTCTCAGTAGCAAAGCCGTCGTTCTCGTTCTACATCAAGGATGGCTACTATGATGAACAACTAAAAGTAACATCAATTCAGGCCACCATTTCATGTATGTTGTATTTAATAGTACTTTATTAATTAGCAGATTAAGTTCAAGCGAAACGCATAATCATAGCTAGCATGTTCAAGTTATTATTCAAAACTTTCTAAATTGCATGCAAACCTTTCTTGTTATCTAGCACATAGAAACCAAAGTTGAAGGAAGAATCAACACACAGAAGATATTTTGTTATTCTTTCAATGTCAAAAATGTATAATTAACATATCAGAAAAAGTTCATTTTCAATTACTTGAAATTGTTGGAGCACACTGCACATATAATCCAAATGTGTGTAAAGAAGTATCACGATATATTTTTGTAGTTTGTTATTGTTTTTCCACTATGATGATTGATGAGTTGTCGTTCTATGGGATGAACTCCTTCCATAAAATATCTTATTGAAATCAAGGTTTAAAAGGCATAATTTGAGATGTTTTGTCTCATTTAGGTGAGGTGCGTTGAGGCTCAAGTTATGACCTAAAAATAAAAGCACTCATAAAATTAAAGATTTTATAAATATATCATAAACCATCAATAAAAAGTTAAAAGAAAATAAAACAAATTAAACCCTAAAAAAACAAAAACAAACCAATTAAAACAAAAGAAAAAGGAATGTCAGTTTAAAAGAAAAAATAAAAGTTAATAAGAAAATCATTTTTATCAGCCATACTATATCTTCTCTCTTTCACATTGGTTTTATGGTATAATCTTTCAACTTCTTAATTTCAATGTGATATCTCTCTTCCATAAGATTTTTTTTTTTTTTTTTTTTTTTATATTCATGAGATTTTAATGTTAGGCATAGTTGTAAGTCCCTGAACTTATGAAATAAACAATATGTGGTCACTGTTTTTACTTCACGATCAGCTGGGCAACTGTGGTTTAGTTCAAAATCAAGGTGTGGTTCCTAGAGTAAAATGGATTTGTGTTCTGCATCTCAGTATCAAGGTTTAAAATTGCGTATTCGGGTATTGAGGCGTTTTTCGTTCGTGAGGCGAGGCGTAAGCCTCAAGGCGATTTGAGGCGTAAGCCTCAAAATAAAAAAATTGCGTAAACATAAAATAATAAATTTTGTATATACTAATGAGCAAATAATATATAAAACATAAAAATGGTACATACCACATCTTTGAGAATAAATAAGGGAGACATCACATAAGAACTCACTAGTCATCAGCACTGTCCATCACTCATCAGTCACTAAGGGGGTCTTCATTTGAATCATCATTATGATGAACTGCTCTCTCCTCTTCCCCCTCTCCTATAGAGTCCAATATCTCCCAATCAGCTTCTTCTTCCTCATTATTAGTTATCTTCCTCTTCCCTAAATATTTTTGAATAATATCATAATGAATAATAGTGTAATACATTAATAAAAGTCTAAGAAAAGAAAACTATATTATTTATATACTTTTTTTGATTTGTTCTTGAGTTGTTGTGGATGTGGATGCCTTAAGACCATCAAAGAAATCAACATTTAAATCTTCATCTTGTAATTCAGACGGCATCACTTCAACTTCATCATCTACAAACCACTCATCATCAGATGCCACATCATCGCAAAGCAAAGGATCTTCATCATCCATTAATCCTTTTTTCTTCAAATTTCTATCTTTGAGTCTCCTATTGTACATAATGTACACCAGTGAGTTCATCCTCAATGTCGACAAGCGATTTCTCCTTTTTGTATGTACTTGGTTGTAGGTACTCCAATTTCTTTCACAGCCAGATGAAGAGCATGTCAAGCCCAAAACTTTCACAGCAAAACGCTGTAATTCTGGAGTCCCATCACCAAATTGAATCCACCACTCAACTGGAGATCGTTTGGTAATTGTATCTTTTGCTTGTTGTAATCCAAAAAAACCCTCTTTGTTCCTAAAAGGTACCAATTGCAAGTCAGCATTTGATCTTTCAGTTGCATCACTTATTAGACGATCCATGCAATGATATAATCCCAACTTTATTTCAGGGTTTGTAGACTTGTTCTCTGCATATTGATACTGAGGGTTTAGGTAGTAGCCAGCGGCATGCAAGTGTCGGTGCAGCTGTAGTTCCCACCTATCATCAATAATATTCCAAATTTCCCTAAAGCTTCCCTCACTGCCTCCTAAGTTGGAGGCAATCATCTCTTTGGCTTCATCCATAGCATTGTAGATGAAACCCATTGCAGGCTTCTTCTCAGCATCCACCATCCTTAAAACATGAACCAAAGGTCTAGTAGTTGTAATGGCATATAAGACACTTTGCCAAAATCTGTCATTTAAAACAATCTTTCTAATCTCTTTTCCCTCAGCCTTCTTTGCCCAAGCACAACTCAACCACTGTGTAGATGTGAACATAGCCTCTAAAGGTTGTCTGGCATCCAGCATGCTCTCTAAGGTCAAGTATGCGGTGGCAAATCTTGTTGCGGCTGGCCTTAGAATTTCTTTCTTCGAAAACTTTCTCATAAGAGCTAGAACCCAAGAGTGGTTGTAAATAAACTTGGTTATTTTTTTGGCTTTAGTGAGTGCATTTTTATGTTGAGGTAGATCCCCAAGCTTCTCAAGAATCAGATCTATGCAATGTGCAGCACATGGAGTCCAATACAAATGTTTCCTCTTCTCCATAAGTTTATTACCTGCAGTCTTATAAGAACTTGCATTATCCGTCACAATTTGTACAACCAAATGTTCTCCAACCTCATCAACAATGCTATCTAATAATCTAAATATGAACTCAGCATCTTTGACCTGGTCAGATGCTTCAATTGACCTTAAAAACACAGTACCATAAGGATTATTAATGAGGATGTTGATCAGACTTCTATGTTTGATATCAGACCACCCATCTGACATAATTGTTACTCCTGTTTGGGCCCAAGTCTTCTTAATTTCTTCAATGCTTTTATCAGTGCTTTCCAACTCATCCTTCAAAATCCATGTTCTTAAATCATACATGGTTGGAGGTTTGAACCCTCTCCCAAATGCTCCAACTGAACGAATCATGTTGTAATAAGCAGGTGATGTTGCTACATTAAATGGAATAGCATTTTCGTAGAAAAATCTGCCTATATCCTTACACACTCTTCTCCGCGCCTCTCTTGCATTTTCTGGAGCCATCTTCTGTGTAGTAGAAGGCCTATCCTCTGATGTGTCAACCATGTAATGATCCATAGGCCCTCTAGCACCCCTAGATGAAATGGGCTTCATATAAGAAGATGAATCCCTAACGCTGCGCTCACTCCCGTAGTAAGATCCAGCATCAACTCTATCTTCAAATTGCTTCTGTGCAAGATGTTTTGATGTGGTAGACTTATTCAT
This sequence comes from Dendrobium huoshanense, assembly GCA_016618105.1. Lineage (NCBI taxonomy): Eukaryota > Viridiplantae > Streptophyta > Magnoliopsida > Asparagales > Orchidaceae > Dendrobium > Dendrobium huoshanense. Next base: position 10,325,341 of record CM028352.1, read on the forward strand.
GTATGACTTTATCTCATCCCTTACAGCATCAGGAACTTTGGAGCATGGAGCAACATTCTTGTGAGAGCCTGAAAGGTGTTCCTTCATCCTAGTCACACCACCTTTCACAACTTTATCACAGTAATTGCATTTCAGATAGACATATGTTTTATCACTTCCTCCTACATCCACCTGAGTGCTATATTTCCATGCTGGATCTTTTCTATGACCTGATGCAGCCTTATCCTTATTTTTGACCATCCTGATTGAGAGAAATAGGAAACAAACGAGTTCTTACTAATCTTTTATATGACCTGATGCAGGTCGGAGGAGACAGCAGCCTCGGAGGCTCAGACTAAAGCGTACGCTGGTCGGACGGAGAAGACAGCAACCCAACTCGCAGTCTCGCAGTAGATGAAACCTCCAAGCAAATAAGTTTAGGGTTTAATATGCGTCCTGGATGTGTTCAGTATTATCTACGTGAACATTGCGTGTTTTGGAGCAGAGTAATTTAATGTATGATTTTATATTAATAGTTAATAAAACATGATTTTCTGGGTATAGTTTGAGTACTAGAAGTGTTAATTATTTTATTGTGCGTACGTTATGCGTATTCTATGCGTTATATATGGGTACACTATGCGTTCACTGTGCGTATTTTATGCGTGCTCTCTGCGTCAACATTGCGTATTTTTTAAAATATAAAAAAAATAAAAAAAAAGAACATTTAATGACTATGTACAATATAAAAAATATAAGAACAAATTAAAAGAACATTTATAACAAATACAATTTTACAAGAGAACCTAATGTACATCTTCAACAAGACAACAACATCAACTTCCCTACAGGAATTATGATTGATGTATTGTCCAATATAAATCATCTTGACAACCAAGCCTTCCCTTCATCACTGCGATACTTATCCTCCTCCCATGTTCATGATGCCAATAACTTGTTAACATAAACCTAATCACGATAGAGATGTTTATGTTTACAAGATATTGGCATCAATTTCATGGGAGGAGCATAAGTATCGTAGTAATGAATGGAAGGCTTGGTTGTCAAAGATGATTTATATTGGACAATAAAATCAATCATTCTATTAAAGATATTAAACCAAAATAATTACAAGAGAAGTAATGCAGGCATAACAGAAGATAAGGCGTAATAAAATCAAACCTTCTGTCAAGCCTGCATTGCTTCTGTTTGAAAAAACCATGCGTTACCATAAGGCAAGTGTTCCCGCATTTTATAGTGAAAAATGTAATGTTGAGCAATAGTAAGTAATAAAGGCTCATAAAAAATCAACCTACCCTCTTATCCTCCCAACCATATCTGTCTAAAGGCTCGTAAAATTTTAAATAGAATTTTATAAATAAATTTTACTGCATATGTGTGCGTGTGTAATGCGTGCGTTATGCGTACTCTATGCGTTCGTTGTGCGTCATTTGTGCGTTCGTTATGAGTTCGTTGTGCGTCATTTGTGCTTAATGTATGCGTATTATCATTTAGTATGGAATTTTTTACTCAAAGCAATGTAAATAACATTTATACACAGATAAACATTTATACACAGAATCAGAATGAAAAATATTAATACACAGAAACATTTATAAACAGAAACATTTATATACAAAAACATTAATACACAGAATTGAAAGATATATTCTTTAGTGGTTACATCATGAGTTACACTTGTCTTCAAATGGTCTCGCATTATATAATAGAAAAATGTAATGTTGAGCAATAGTAAGTAATAAAGGCTCATAAAAAATCAACCTACCCTCTTATCCTCCCAACCATATCTGTCTAAAGGCTCGTAAAATTTTAAATAGAATTTTATAAATAAATTTTACTGCATATGTGTGCGTGTGTAATGCGTGCGTTATGCGTACTCTATGCGTTCGTTGTGCGTCATTTGTGCGTTCGTTATGAGTTCGTTGTGCGTCATTTGTGCTTAATGTATGCGTATTATCATTTAGTATGGAATTTTTTACTCAAAGCAATGTAAATAACATTTATACACAGATAAACATTTATACACAGAATCAGAATGAAAAATATTAATACACAGAAACATTTATATACAGAAACATTTATACACAAAAACATTAATACACAGAATTGAAAGATATATTCTTTAGTGGTTACATCATGAGACTTGTCTTCAAATGGTCTCGCATTATATAATATAAAAATGTAATGTTGAGCAATAGTAAGTAATAAAGGCTCATAAAAAATCAACCTACCCTCTTATCCTCCCAACCATATCTGTCTAAAGGCTCGTAAAATTTTAAATAGAATTTTATAAATAAATTTTACTGCATATGTGTGCGTGTGTAATGCGTGCGTTATGCGTACTCAATGCGTTCGTTGTGCGTCATTTGTGCGTTCGTTATGAGTTCGTTGTGCGTCATTTGTGCTTAATGTATGCGTATTATCATTTAGTATGGAATTTTTTACTCAAAGCAATGTAAATAACATTTATACACAGATAAACATTTATACACAGAATCAGAATGAAAAATATTAATACACAGAAACATTTATACACAGAAACATTTATACACAAAAACATTAATACACAGAAACATTTATACACAGAAACATTTATACACAATGAAAAACTGTTATTTTGGCAACGCTTTACAAAATATTTCATATGCAAGTTCTGCTCTATACTTTGGCATGTCTCCTTGCCAATTTGTACTATCAGTCCAATCAGTGTTGCCTTCAAGACATATTCTTTCCATATATTTACAGACATACATTCCACAATCAAAAGAGTTCTCCTGTTTTGGTATAACTTTAATGGTAGAAAGCTTCCATTTTCTGATATCACTATCAAACGCTCCTTTCGTGTCAGAATATAGGGCTTTAAGCTGAAATATATGTTGAGCAAGGATTAGTTCAGTAATTTTTTAAAAAATTTAAGAGTTCAAATGATGAAGACTAACACTTACGATTTTTGGAACAACAAGCCTATGCTCTTTGACGCGGCGGTCCAATGAGTCATAAAATTTCCACTTGTGTTCTTTCAGCAAACCAACCAGAAGGGTAATGTGATCAGAATCAATGATTGGTTGTAATAAAATGTTGTTTGAAGTAACAGAAAGCTCGGTTATATGGTTGACTTGCAATTTGGACAATTTATCCCTTCCTTTGTTATTCTGCAAGTGCAAATAGAAAATGTAAGAACTTAGAATGGAATAATGGATACTAAGTTACTAATCCAATAGTTAAACTGATAAATTGAATACTAATTTACTAACCCAATAGACTGGAGAGATGTATAGAAATTTATGGTACTTGTCTGGCATAAGATTACACTTCTCATTTAAGAGATAGGCAAAAATATCTAAAATTTCATTGTCTAACCAACTGTCGCTTAATAACTCATCAATATCAGATCTGGAAATAAGAATGTTAAGCACAAACAAGATACTATCATCCCTGCAAAAAAAAAAAAAAAAATATTAAATACGCATAACACACGCATATCACACGCATATCATACGCACATCACAAGCATAACACACGCATATTATACGCATACCACACGCATATCATACGCATACAGATCTGCAAACAAAAATAAAGTTGCAATTTTTTACCTTTTAGAGAACTTCTTCAAACATTCTAGCACAAAATTTCTCTTCTCAGAAGTCAAACACAAAAGACCTCTGTAATTTTCTATTTCAACTGTATGAACATAAGTTACAGGTTTTATTTGAATGTTATCTACAGGTATTGGTTCATTTGGATTTGTATATTGAACCAGTTGCATTTCTGCTGGGACTGGCTCATTTGTTGGGATTGGATCTTTTGGTGGGATTGGATCTTTTGTTTCATTGAGGCTGTGGGGTGGGATATCTGATCTCTGTCTCTTATTGGAAGATGAAGAGTAGGCTGAGTAGCTAGCAGATCTTTTCTGAGGAACTTCTTTGCTCTGATCAATGAAATTATTGAGCTTGACCTCAATAACTCCAACTCTTTCAGTAAGATCTTCAAACTTTGTGCTCAGTCTGTCTTCAAATTCTCGAAAAAGTTTTGTACATGTTTCTTGGCAGGATCTCATTATTGTTTCTTGTATAGACTGAAGTGCTTCAGCAGAAAAACTTAAATGTGGTTGCTGAGGAGATTGGTGGGGGTTTTGCTGAGCCAGCTGAGGAGGTGGGGTATGATGGGGAGATTGGTGGGGGTCTTGCTGAGGAGGTGGGGCATGATGGGGAGATTGGGGGGGGGTTGTTTTGATGGGTGGATATGTCATGAGGGGAATCAGGGGATATAGGGCTGTCTGATGGATATTTCTCAACATTAACCATATCCATTTCAGCCTCTCCAACTGCCTGTAGGACATTACAAATCTGACTTTTTCTTATATTAGCAAATAAGTTAGTTATTACCTCTGTAGTATATACAATATCATCGGCCCATCGAAGAAAACGGGGCCTTCTGTCAGCATACATAGGAGCATGAATAGTAGTATGCTCCAGGAACCAAATCTGCATAAGATGAAAGAAATTTTAGCACTCACATTGAGCAAATAAAATTTTGAATGAATTTAGCAGTTATCACTCACAATTAGCAGAGGTACAAAACCGTTGATGTAACATGCTGGCTTCTTATTTGAAATCTTGGAGGATGCCTTATTAAACTCTCCAACTAAAAACTCCCTAATTGAACTAGCCCAGTTTATTGACAAAAAATCATCTGGATTATTTGCTATTCTTTGAATCAACCGGGGGGTTTTGAAGTTGTTAAGTTGAAAAAGTAAATTTGAACATAAATACATGATAAACGTTCTTAACATAGTCTCCGGGGGGGTTTTCTTGTTCAACTCCATAAAGTCATTCCTTATTTCTGTTGATGTAACTGAAGTATGTGCTAAGGAATGCCAGGATATTTCTTCTCCTTTATTTGGCAAACCAGTAAGAAGAGCCACTTCATCAGCAGTGAAAGGAATGTGTTGACCTTTTATAACAAAGCATTGTTTTGAAATGTCCCACCTTGAGATCAGCTCATAAATTAGAGGGACATTTTGCTCAAACCCAGGAAATTCCAGAAACTGTATCATCTTTAAATCTTTCAATTTGTCCTTGACTTCAGGAGTAATTTGCCGAGCAAAGTTATCACAGTTTGTTCGGAATGAAGAAACATAGCATCTATAGGTAATTGGACGAACATATATCTGAAAATTGTAAAAAGTTATAGATTAAAAATAAGTAAATGAAATACGCACAAAACACGCACAACATACGCATACTACAAGCAACGGTCACGCACAGTGTACGCATAATACACGCATATATTACGCACATCACACGCACAGTATAGCAAACATTCAACAAATTATATGCACGCATAAAGTACGCACAACATACGCATACTATAAGTCACGGTCACGCATGGTGTACGCATACTACACGCATATATTACGCACATCACACGCACAGTTCAGGGAACATAGAGTAAATTATACGCACGCATAAAGTACGAATAATATAAGCATGGAGTAAGCAATTTGAACGCATAGTGCACGCACAAAAGACGCATATCGTACGCACAGCCTACGCATATTTACTCGTTTAAAATTTGGTTAGGTTTTATGTTTTAAATTTCAACATAAATTTATCATAAACCCTGATTACACAGAAAACACGATGGCATCACAGTATCAAACATTTAAAAAGTTCGGAGAAACCATGCATACGCATAGAATAAGCATAAAATCGGAGAGCCTTGAACGCCAACGCATAGCATAACCATAAAATACGCATTACAAAACAGAAAACATAGCATTAACTTACCTTTTTCTTTGGGGGTGACGCCATCTTAGAAGAAACTGAGTGAAGAATGCTTGAAAATTGAAATTCCTCCGGGTGAATGCTTGAAAGTTCGAAAGTTTACTGTAACTTGAAAATCGAAACGTCGACTCCGGCATTCGACCTTTACAAGGGTTTAAATGTTGATGCCACGTCGACATTTCACTAGGCGCGCCACGTCGGCAACTGGGTATAGTTTGAGACTGAAAAAAAAAAAAATAATTTAGGTTAAGTTTTAAAAAGGCGACGCCTTAAATAAATGAGGCGAGGCGCGCCTTATGGCGCGCCTCAGTAAACTTGAGGCGTAAGCCTCATAAACTAAACTTATTGCGTAGGCTTTGAGGCTTAATTGGTCGAAATTGCGCTGAGGCGCGCCTCAAGGCGCGCCTTTCATTGCGCAATTTTAAACGTTGCTCAGTATTCAATTCACCTTGATTGGTGAGAACACTTCCAAGCTACACGAAGGCATTGAATTTATTTTTATTTCAACTTCTCCTATGTTTTAGAAACTTCTTTATCAATTCAGGACACAAAATGAGTTTGATAATTGGTTTGGCCATATGTGGTTCATAACCTGGTCTTTTAGGGGCAATTGAGACTTTATTTATTTTTCAATTATTCAAGAATCCTGGAGCAGATCTGTCTTTTCCATATCTGATGCTTGGCTTATCCTTTATATAACCTTTGCCAGTCTATGTTTTTGTTATTGCGTACTTGGTTAGTCCTTCCGGCTCTACCAGGGCACCGGGCTTAAATTTAATCCCCGCCTTTTTAATTAACCATGTGTTATATTTCTCAAGCAAAACTAGTTTAGATTGATGGAAGAAAAATTTGAAGTATATGGCCTTCAAAATTTCATCGTTATCAAAATAGCTCATTTTCTCCTCAATCTCTGCGTAAGATCCAGTGCCTTGGGTAAGATTGAAAAGATTATGGAATATCTTGGTTTTGGCATATGTATGATTGTGTTTTAGCTGCATATGCGTTGGTTGCTAGTTTAGACAATAGTATGTATTCATAACTTGCCTCTTGCATAATTGATGGGGACATCGGAGCATGGAAAGTTTATCAGCGGCGTGGTCGCTGATTTATGGCCACGATCGCGCCGATATTTTTTTAAGTCCTCATATGTACTTGTCTTTTATGTATTTGTTTTGTTTTTTTTTCCCTTTCTACACCTTAAGGGTGGTCATGTGTAAGCCCAAAGGGCTAAGTAATCTTTTATTTTTTTTCGTCCATTGTATGAGGCTATATATAGTCCTAATGTTTTCTCTTGAGAGTTAATTAATGAATGATAAAAAAAATTATGCATTGTGAGTTCTTATGAGAGCTTGAGAGGAGTTGGAGAGAGATCCTTTGGAGAGAGAGATGGATCACCTGCTAACCTTGGAAGAGTCTGGGTTCGTGGCTAGTTTTCTTTGTCTTTCTTTTCTTCTCTTTATCCCTCCCTTTCCTTCCATCCATACGGCCCACCTAAACCCAAACCGCCACCCCTCCAAGCTTCCACTGCCGGCTACATCCTCAACACCACAATCGGCCTGGTTTCCTTGATTGAGTGACCCATCCGACCCCTCCACCACTACCAAACCCTAGCCTAGCTACCGGTTTCACCCTCTCCCCCTTGCCTCCGATTTCCTAATTTTCACATGAATACTTTCCTTTCTTGCTTAGCTTCTCTTGGGAAAGTTATTTAATTTCAATCATTTAATTTAAAACTGAAATTTTCTAAAATAGAATCCAATTTTAGGAAAGTTTCTAAAATAAAATCCAATTTGAATTTAAACCAGATTGGAATGAATCTACTTCCTTTAATTGGTGAATCCCATTTAGTAAGAATTAATACACTTGCTTAAAGTCCCCAAACCCTTCCCTATGCCGCCGACCCCCCTCTTGGATCCCTATGGAATTATTTCCAAAAGGCAAGCTTCCCTCTTGGAAACAATTCAAACCTTCTCTCCCTCTCTCTTAGTCGCCCCATCCCTTTCCTAATTGCGCCTAAATCCTTTCCAAATTAAGGGATAAATTAGGGAAACAATTGCTCGATTTTCCTCCGCATTCTTCCTCTAAAAATCTGAACCTAAATCTCCCCCACGCTCTCATCCTTGGCTGGCCATCTCTATCCCTCTTTCCCTCTTGAATCCTTGAGATAATCTCCTCCCTCTCGAGAGGAGTCCGTAAAGGAAAGTCAAGACCTTCATCTACAATACTACAACCAAGGAATCAATGAATGGCCAATCCCGACCTTGACTCCGGCTTTGTCTACAACGAGCAAGGAATGTCGACATTCTTCGACGTCAACCCGGAAGTCGACAACTCCGTTGAAGAATATTTAGATCGCATCATCTTCACACTATCCGAAGCAATCGAAAAACAGCTCGCCAATGTTCAGTGGCAAATTGTTTCCGGTCCTCGACAAGGGTGAACTTCTTCCCCTATTCATTTATCTTCTAAATCCTCTGATCTTGTAGGTGGTGAATCAAGCACAAGGATTCGTGTCAAGTTCTCTGCCTTCGCCTAGTAAACGTAGGATTTGAGTTTTGACTTTCTCTGTTTCTAATCTCGTTGTTAACTTAGGGATTTTATTGAATAACTGTTTAATTTGCATTTTGTGAAATTCTAAATTACTTTGGTCATTTAAGTTCTTAGCATGTGATTTGGCCTAAGCGTAGTTACCCCTCTTTCATTTTATATCATCGTTTAGTGGCTAACAGTCTTAATTATTATTTGCTCTTATTCAAAAAGTGCAAATTTTTTATTCCAATTATTTTTGCATTTATGTCCTGCATCAATAATCAATAATGCCCTGTGTTATAAATAAATTTGTGCTATTTGTTCGCTGTTTAACATGTACATTCCTTTTATTGGTTTTTGTTTTTTGAGTAGTGATGTATCTCCGCCCCTTATTGGGCTTACATATGATTTGAAAAATTATGTTTGGTTGAATAGCACAATGGTGCCTTAAAAGGCTCAATACTCATTTTGCTTTGATCAGCAACATGATATTCTTACCATCGTTATTTTCTTATTTGTCACAGAAGCTGCAGACACCATTTAGAAGCTATCTTCAGGATATGTTGGCTCTTGTAAGTTATAATATTTGTTTGATTGTGTTATTTGTCTGTTTGTTATCTTTTTTTTGTTTTATTTTTTTTTCAGCGCTTATTTGTTCATTGTTCACTGAATTAGTTTTGTAATAATTTATCTTAATATGCATGCATTAGAAAGGTTAGTGGTCAGGCATTAAGGGTGATTTATGATATTAAAAGGAAGGTCTTTTGATTGAATGGAAAGAAAAAAAATGAAATTATTTGCTGAAATGTGAGGAAATTATTTATATTTTCTTTATTTCATAAATTTTATTACTTCACCTCGAGTATCCATATCTATAAATTGAATAAACAACTAAGTTTTAACATTTGTGTGAAAAAAATTGCGTATGATTCGCTTTACTTCTGATTTCCTTAGGTACATACTTCTCGTATTGAGGCACAACATGGTTTACCTGAAATGGTACATTTATCATCCCAGTGCAAGCCCAGAGAGATTATTCTATGTGGAGATCGGACCAGAAGAACCGTTCGGTTTTGTTTCTGTGAATAGTAAAAGCGCAATATGAACAATACGGTTCTTCCGTCCGACCACACAGAATAATTCAGCCTGCACACCGACATTTTCTTTGGCAGTAACCCCTCTTTATTACTGCAGTTGGTGTTTGTTCTAAATTAGGGACAATTTTAGGTTTGGCTTTTTGCATCCTTCATTCCAATTTCTTCACGTTTAAAATCGCGTTTTTGCATCCTTCATTCCAATTTCTTCCAGTTCGTGTTGTACTGCTGATTTACTTCCGCCTGTTATCTCACTTGAACTCCCTTGCCCATTGGTTTTTTTTTTCCTATCATTTCTATAGATCTGATCCCATTTGACTATTCCTGTGTCATTTTTCTAGCAGAAATTAGCCTAGGAGCTATATCCGTGAATGAGTTTTCCGTGTTAGGTTCTTTAATATTGTCATAATTACTCAAGTTTGGTTCTCCAGTATATATTTTTTGTTGGATTTATCGCATGTTGATTAATGAAAGAATAGAAACCGCTTGTGAATCATTATGGGAGTCAACTATATAATTTTGTTTCTCTTCTTACATTTTGTTTGCGCACTTGGAAAAGCTTAACTGTCATTAATTGTAATTCGCATTACTCAGGGCCAGCCAGATTTCACACCCTTGACGGGCTTATAATTTCTGTAACAGGAAACTGTGATTTTCTAACTTCATGGTGAAATTAATACTTCATTTTAGTTGTCTTACAAAGCCCTACATGGGGTCCTGGTTGGGTACGCATTGGGCACCCATGCTTTACTCGGACGAGTGTCGCCCACCCACGCCCACTCATGGCGACTTTCAAGATGCCATACCCATCTATACCCACCCACTTTCCATGCTTTTTGAACACAGTCTGCCACGGATTGATGGCCTTGAGGCTTGTTTCCCTTTGTAAACTTTCAAGACGTATATCATAATTTATCGTAGTCGCAGCGTGGTTAAGTGTAACACATTACGTAGTGAGGATTGCAGTAATATAAGATATACAGTGGTTAGCAATGTAAATCGATTTATCCCCCGATGTTGAGTACCCAACCCACAAGACCATGGGCATACCCATACCCACCCATACCCATTGGATATGAGTGGGTGCATGGGTGGGTGTGGGTACGGGTACCCAATGCGGGGCTATGTTGTCTTATGATAATGATTAAAAGGTTTTTAGATCTGATCATTCTTGAATCTGTTTGTTCAGTGATTTTGATTTTGTAGAGGACCTGATAGTTGTACTATTGCAGGTCAAGAAGGAGAGGGAGGAAAGGGAGGCACTTGGAGCTCTTCCCCTCTACCAACGCACCATTCCATGATACTTTTCAAGCTGCTTTCCTTCTGTCCGATATCATTAAATTGTAGGAAATAAATTGACACTCTTTAATGGCCTTTCCTTTCTTGTTCTGTCTTTGATCTGGTTTACTGGATGTTATGGCCCAGTAATTATAAAATACAGTGGGTTTCTAATTTGGAATACCCTGTTCGCCAATTTATCTTTGTTAAGTTCATTTTCAAACTATTTTGTAAGGATTTTCGGCTCTCTTGTTAAGAGTTTATTTTGTACTTACATAATATATGCTCTTAGTTGCCCAGTCTTTATGCTCTCTTGTCTTGTTTTGCTGATCGTGTGGGGGATGAGACTTGAGCATCTCTACTATTCTCTAAATCTATATCTAAATGAATGAATAGTGAAATAATATTTAGGATCTGTTGGGACAGTTATAATTGTTATAGAAGTAATTGTATAATTGTTTTTAGAAGAAAATAAATTTGGAAATTATTGCGAATATTTAGATATTTTTTTTCAAATTTGTTGTTAACTGAATTATTGTATTAGGATATGCAGCTCATCTTACATTTTGTTTGCTGAGTTTGAGTGATGCAATCTCAATCGAACTTAGAAGAGATGCCCAAAAAATCAAGTCTTGATTCCTGTTATGCAGGGATCAGGTTACGTTCGAGGGAATCGAACACAGGTTGGGAAGTTCATTTTTCTCCATTGTGTTCTATTAAACGAGTCAAAAAATTCTTGATTGAAATCTAATATTCATGCTTAGCATCCAAAGATAATTTACGGTTTTTAACTTGGCTGTTTACTCTATTCGCATCAGTGGCAAAGGTAGAAAGTACTATCGTTTCCATCTTCTCTTTGACATTTTTTCTACTTCTACTTACTCATGGTATATACAAACTATATGATTGTTGCGTGGAGTATCATATAAAGAAATATGAAAAAGCATTATACAAAAATAGCACACAAGCAGATAGAGAGAGAAAGTATCACATAAAAGAGACAAAAGTTTTTACGTGGAAAATAAAATTATGGTAAATCAGGGCTTCAAAGCCACTAGTTTTTGTAGTCGATTACAAATGAGGCTCTTCCTTGGGAGAAGGCCTTTGCTTGATGATACAATTGTATATCATATAAAGCGCATTACATGGTGGGAGTTACATAGACATGTTTGATTTGGTCGGCAGGACCGTAATTGATGGGATAGAGGTCGAAAAGAATGTAGTTGGCAGGAGCCAGGGTCAGAAAGACTGTTGTCTAGTGATGGAGGTTGGATGGACCATAGTAGATGACAGAGGTCAGAAGGATAGTAATCGGTAGGAGACCAAGGTCAGAAAGACCGTTGTCTAGTGATAGAGATCAGATATACTATAGTAGGTGACGGAGGTCAGAATGACCGCAGTCGACAGGAAACCAGGGTCAGAAAGACCATTGTCTAGTGATGGAGGTCGGATGAACCATAGTAGGTGACGAAGGTCAGAAGGACCATAGTCGGCAGGAGACCAGGGTTAGAAAGACCGTTGTCTAATGATGGAGGTCGGCAGTATTCTGGGAGAACTTTTAGCATCAAGTGGTGGCCTGGTGGAGCTCAAGGCTTTAAGAAGTGGTCCGGCAGAAGTCCGGGCCTCAAGTGATGTTATGTGGAGTACAGGGCCTTAAGTGGTGGTCCGGAAGAAGTCCGGGCCTCAGGTGGTGGTCTGGTGGAGTAATGGCGTCAGGTGGAGGTCCGGCGGAGGTGAGAGCTTCCAAAGGTGGTCCGACGGAGCAACAGCGTCAGGCGGTGGTCCGGCGGAGGTGAGGGCCTCAAGTGGTGGTCTGGGGGAAGTCTGGCGGTGGTTGAGGAAGGCGAGGGCCTCAAGTGGTGGTCCGGCGGAGCAACGACGTCAGGCGGTGGTCCGACGGAGGTGAGGCCCTCAAGTGGTGGTCCGGCGGAGGTGAGGGCCTCCAGTGGTGGTACGGCGGAGCAACGGCGTCAGGCGGTGGTTCGGTGGAGGTGAGGGCCTAAAGTGGTGGTCCGGCGAAGGTGAGGGCCTCCAGTGGTGGTCTAGGGGAAGTCCGGTGGTGGTTGAGGAAGGCGAGGGGCTCAAGTGGTGGTCCGGCGGAGCAACGGCGTCAAGCAGTGGTCTGACGGAGGTGAGGGCCTCAAGTGGTGATCCGACGAAGGTCCGGCGAGAAGTTTCTTCCTTCTCTTCCTTCTTCTCTTCTTGTTTCGGTCCCCCTCTCAAGAGAAATGAGATGTCTATTTATAGATTTCTAGAGTGGCATGGCCCGTAAATAGATGGGAGATCAAGGGCAAATGTAGAGTGATTGGATGGACGGTCGATATTGGAATCCCTTGAATCTTGTCTCATCGTTTGTAAGATATTTGAAGGCCTTAATGATGTCGGAATTTAGCGATCTTGGGCTCGTTGGATTTGTCTCGTCGAGCCGCTCGAAACTATGAAGCTAGTCAAATAGAGAAATAGCTACAAAAATTGTGGTTCAAACTTTCCAACAGTGCTTCAGGTCCTTCATTTGTACTCATTTGGTCTCGGATCGAGTTGAATTTGGTGTCGTTGTGTTCGTATTGGTTCGAGACGCTCAGTTTGACTATAAGTTTGCTGAAATCAGAGTTAAGGTGATCCCATAGATTAATTTTTGAAGTTTCCGGCTTGATTTTTGCCTCGAGATTTGTGCCCGATCAAAATAATTTTTTGATGACGTATCAATGATTTATTTATTTATTTATTTTTTTGCTGTTTTTACTAAAATTTTCTTTCCAACTTGGATCTGATCATTAAATTCAAGTCTCAGCATGCAAAATTCTTTCATTACAGAAATTCAGTGCTTTTAATGCTTTTCTTATGGTAATTCTTTGGAGGAAATATTAAAGTTTACAGGATGGTATGAATGATAGAAACGAATTACAGTAGTGACATATCTTGTACTTGTAAAGTTTATATGAGTAGGTAAACATTTTTTTTTCTTCTTGGTTAGAACAATACATGTTAAGATATATGTTAGCTCGGAAAAAGTTTATACATCTTCCTAAATGGTTCTAACTGTTACTGAGAATATGTTACTTCATCTATATTTCTGATCAGGTTATGGCAGGTGCAGGTATGAGTAGTAGCAATGATTGATTTCTTCAGAAGTTTGGAACTACGGAGAGTTGTCATTCCAGTTTCTTGCATTGTGTTGTTATCGTTATTTAGCTCCTATATATGCTGTATGTAGGTACAAGTTCTGAAGAACTCCTTCTATAGTTAATCTGACAGATGATTTTGTTTTCAATTTTTACTACCTTCGCCTGAATCTAAGAATGATTTAGTTGTGAGAAGAAACTGCTCAAGGTAACCCCAGCTCTGAAAGGACTAACAACTCACACTATCAAAAAATAAGATTTTTCGCAGCAGAATGGTCGTGATTAAAAAAAGAAAATTATGGACTTTTGTGACCGTTTTAACCACCACAACATATCAGAATGATCGTGATTAAAACCGTCACAATTCTGAATATCAGTTTAATTTGGAGATATTAGTGGCAATTATAACCGCTGCAAATCTGATGCTTTGTGGCGGTTATAACCGCTGCCAAATCTGTCACTTCGTCCAATCTACCTCGACGGTCATTAAACCGTTGCGGAATGTTGTTGTAGTGCATAACAATTATAGTAGGGGATGTACAATGATTTTAGAACCGCTGCAAAGAAATTAGTGGACTGTTATAACTAACGGAATAACTCAAAAATTGTGCTGCGATAGCCTTTTTTGAGTAGTGTCACTCGACGACCTTATCTTAATAGCTTTAACATATTTGTACCAGTTTTTCAGTACCTTCTCCAACGGATGGCAAGCATGTCTGTTTGTTTAATAGGAAAAATTCTCTTACAACTACTTTGTCTGTTACCTAGAAATTTATGAAGAATAAAGTTAGACCATCACAAGATATTACAAATATTGAAGAATAAAGAACATCGCATAAGGAAAAGGAAAAATTATTACGTGTGATGTCCGGACGGGTCCGAAGGCCAATTCAGGACGTGCAACATCATCCAATGCGATTCAATGCAAATGATGTGACGCATCCTGAATTAATCTCTTGACGTGTGATGAAAGGGTTGTTGATCCTATTATTGAATCATGAGGCTCCACTAGAAGATGAATTGGGAAATGAAAGCTGAAAGAGATTTCCAATCTCTTCCATCACCGAAGGCGACAGTTTGGGCCTTAAGCTACGGTTCCGTGGCAATTTTGTAGAGATCCTCAAGTTACAGTTACGTGATAACTTTGAAAAGCCATTCTCTATTGAGAAAGATATCTGTATTTTTATGATTCCAGCATTTCTGGTTTAAGCTGTTTCATATTTAAATGGATATACAAATAGTAATAAAAAACATGGATAAATGGTTACCTAAACGATTGAAATATTATTGCTTGTTGTGTTGGGTTTTAGGACCAGATGGAACTCTGATCTTTTACTTAATAATAGAACTGATGGAAGGTGATTGCTTTCAGTTAAACAAACGAATTTATGTTTCCGCTCGGCTTTCTTACTGTTTCTTTAAGCAGTTTTTTAGTACAAGATATGAAATTTTTATCTTAAAAAACTGTTTTAAAAAGCAGTAAGAAAGTCGTCCCACAACTTTTTCGCTACTTTATAAAACATATTTTTAGTAAAAAACTTTTAATTGAAGAAATTTTTGTATTCGAAAGTCAATTAAGAAAGCAGCAAAGAAGTTGTCCCAAACGAAAGTCATAGTTGTATTCAATATAATTTGTTTTTATGCTAATTAATATGAATAACTTGATGATAAAATTTAGCGGTCGTTGGACATAATTTTTGGGATGTATTTCTTCGAGAAATAGAATAATAAATATATTTATTTAATTTTGAATATAATAAGACATGCCAAATATCAAATTTAGATTAATTAAATTTTATTATTAAGTTACTCTTACATTGAAAATCAAATAAAAGAAAGAAAAATAGCCCAGCAATTTAGTTATATATACTTCAATTAACTTTTGTGTTTATTGACATTGACATGCATAGTAATTGATGCATAATTAGGCAAGCATTTTTAATGTTATAAAGTTAGACATATTTATCATATGGAAAATTTCTTGTATCATTTTTTACCCGTAAATAAAATGATGATAGATTAAGGTTTATTTGGGACGATTTTCTTACTGTTTCTTAAAGCAAATTTTTAGTACAAAAATATAATATTTGTACTACAAAGCTGCTTTAAGAAGCAGTAAGAAAGTTGTCGCAAACATAGCCTAAGACTTTGTTTGGGATGATTTTCTTACTGTTTTGTAAACTTATTTTTTTGTACAAAAATCTCTTAAAAATATAAAAAAAGTAATGGTCTAAAATTATCTCAAACAAAGCCTAAGAATTTTTTGAGATAATTTGCTAATTATTTTGTAAAGCAACTTTTTAATATAAAAATTTTATGAATTAAAAAATTTGTACTAAAAATTGTTTTAAAAAGCAGTACCAAAGTTGTCCCAAAAATACAAAAAAAAAAAAGTATTATTCCACAACCTCTAAGATTGGATTAATTATCTCGCGGACCAATCAGAATGTGCCATGTCATTCCTATGCTCGGTAACGCGACTCGGTACCAATGGCATGACACATTCTGATTGATCTCTGGATGAAGTTCTGAGTCCAATGTCCACAGGATAATTTCCAGTTCCAAAAATGTATCAGATAAATTTCTCATATTATTCTATGTGGTATAATTCAGAAATCATATACAAAATATATAGATCTTTCCTCCCATTTTCAATTGTTCATCAAAGCAATCCACGCCCATAAAATAGATTAAAAAATATTGAAATATTTCATTCAGCAGACCATATAAACCATGAATAATCAGAGGCCATCGTAGCTGCCACCGAAGGATATTTTCGCTGTGCGCATCATTGTTGGGGTCCCCCTCGCTGCTGCCAGCGCTTGATTCAGTCTGCTTGCTTGTTCCACCAATTGATTAACACTCTGCCAAAAAAATAAAATCTTTTACATATTTATAAATTTTTTTACCAGATTATAATGTTTTTTGGCGCATCATGATTTGTGCAACTAAGGCTTCGCTTGGAAGGACTTTTTAAATCAGTTTTTTAATAAAAAAATTAAATTTTTTACTAAAAAATTACTTTAAAAATCAATAAAAAAGAATTCCAAGACTTCGTTTGGAATGACTTTCTTACTGATTCTTAAAACAACTTTTTAGTATGAAAATTAAAGTTTTTTTAATCAAAAAGTACTTAAGAAGCATTAAAAATGCTGTCCAAAAGAAGACTAAGACTTTGTTTGTGAAATTTTTATTGCGTCCTCCCACCTGATGTAGAGATACGTCCTCCCAGAGCTAAAATCGCGCAAAAAAACGAGAAATACCGAGCAAAAACCGAGTTTTTTGGCGGTGGGAGGACGTATCTCTACGTCAGGTGGGAGGACGCAATAAAAATTCTTGTTTGTGGTGGCTTTTTTGTTGCTTCTTAAAGCAGCTTTTTAGTATTAAAATTTTAATTTTTATACTAAAAAGCTGCTTTAAGAAGCAACAAAAAAACTGTCCCAAATGAAACCTAAGGCTTCATTTGGGATGGATTTCTTTCTGCTTTTTAAAGCAGCTTTTTATTAGAAAAAAATTAATTTTTGAATTAAAAATATGCTTTAAGGAGTAAGAAAGTCATTCCAAACGAAGATGAGACAGCTTTCTTTCTGTATCGTAAAATAGTTTTTTAGTACACAAATTAAAAAAAAAAAAGTTCCCAATGAAACCTAAATTGAATTAGACTATAGTGATCCAAATTTTCTCTTTTTAATGAATGAAATAAACAAAGTGTACAGTTCATACAGCAAGAAGAATTTATACAGGCCAAAATTGATACATCGAAATAAAATGAAAATATCCTGAGAACTTTCTTAGGAGAATTATTTATAAGAAGTGAACTGCTTAACGTATCCACTAAGTCAGCCTATTTTTTATATTATCTATCTGCAATATATTATAAAAAGTATAATATTCACATACTATTTATATATTTCTTATGTTTCTAACGTTACATAAATTTAGATTTTGTTACATAAAGTGTGAGTGAAACCATCTGATTGGTGGTGATGAGGAAATAGAATCAGGCGAATGTTATACGCCTAATTACTTAGAATCAGATCCCTTCACACACACTCAAATTATTCCGACCAAAGTTTGATCTTTCACGTACAGGAAAGAATTTTTTTTTTTTTCCCGAATTACCGTCGAACTCCTCGAACAGCTTTTAATATGAACAAATCAAATCTGATCTATAAATTTACCCAAAATCTTGACGGTATGTGACCGATCAGGCAGTAAAATTCGAGAAAATAAATAAAAAAGCAAAACAGCCATTTCTGAAATACTCACCTGGTCTTCATTATGAAAATGGAACTGAAGAAGATTGCTCTGATGCTGGTGACGACGATACGGCGGCTGCTTGCCCTCTCGCCCGCCGAACGCGACCACGCATATAGTAGCAGCCGCCGCCGCTCCAATGGAAAACAGAGCACCGACACCCATAATCCTCCATCTCCATATTCTGATCCCGATCCCTTTCCATACCGCCTTTTCCTCCTCCTCCTCTTCCGTTAATTCCCCCTTTTCCGCCAAATTAACCTTCTCTTCCATCAGAGAGACCGAAGGCGTGGCCTCGATCTCCTGCACAACAACCTCCACTGTACTCTGCTCTAGTTCGTAGCTCGGCCTCGTGAGCTCTATGAGTTCCTCATCGACCTTGGGATTTATCATCTTGAAGAAGACATGGGAGATGCTTATATCCTTGAACTGCGAATCTTCTTCTTGATTATGGGCTGGAGTTTGCTGGATGAGCTTCGGTTTTTCTCTGAAGTAATCAGTGTAGATGATTTCGTTGGAGATCAGGTCTTCGATATCGTCGAGACCGAATTCAAGGAAGGAGGAATTGTCGGAGAGAAATTCCCATTCTTCGAAATTTGTTTCGAGGGGATCTTGAAGGGTTTTCTCCATGGTGGAAGATCGGGTATGAGGTAAGGAGAAGAAGGGAGGAGAAGGCGAAGGGGGATTGGGGAATTGGTGCAGATTTGAGGGAATTGAGGATCCAGCCATTTCTAGTTACTACCTTGATGAAAGAGAAGCGAGTGAATAATGATATCGAATGGGGGATCCAGATATATTCATTCAAATATATCATTAAAAAAATAAATTACTTTCATGATAACAAAGCTTTTAAATTTATGTTATATATGTTGGGGATGAGGACTAAACACTACAATGATGAAATCAAGAAAGTAAAAACAATGAAAAATAAATAGCATCAGAATTTAATGTGAAAATTTTTAAATTAGAACAACAATAACAATAACATCAAGTCTTTATCTCACTACGACACAGCTCTCCTTGGCTTATTGGTTGAGAGCATAGGCTTTCAACTAAGAGGTCTAAGTCTATGTGTATGCGTTGTGTGTGTGAGTTTGTCTTAAATGGTCTAAATGTCTAAAAAAAAAAAAAAAAATTATCCCACTACGTGGGGTCGGCTATATAAATCAATTTTCTTCATTGTATTATGTTAAATGTCAAATTCTCGTTTAAATCTAATAAAGAAAGTTCATTTATAATATTTTCTAATCAAGTCTTTTCAGGTTTACCTCTAACTCTATCATTTTAACACTGTCGTTGTTAGGTCTCATGTCCTGGATGAGAAAAGTTGAGGGTTGCGTTAGGTAGTTGACAACCAGCATAAAATTTGTCGAATACTCATGACATCACTACTAAAAAAATGAGGTTTTCGCAGCATTTATTAGCAGCAGTTTGTAAACTGCCACTACAAATTAATATAAGCAGTCGTTTTCAGCGGTTTTCACCACTGCTAAAAAATTATTAAAGCGAATTATATTAGCGGTTTGTTGCAAATGTTTATGTTTGATTTAAGAATAGGAAGAAGGAAATATTAATTGTCTCTTTTCTAAATCAAGTGCATGCTTTACTATTTTGTGTTAAATGTTCTAATATAGATAGAAATACATTTTGCTCTCATTTGGTTATGCCAACTCACTCAAAAATTCAGAACTTACATCTTCGTTTGAATGCAACCATTTTCAACACAAATGGCTCATTAGCTCCCTTTTTTGGCTGAATACCATTGTTAATTTATGCTTACTAACTTGTTATGATAAATCCTAGAAGTTGAACTTAGGAAGAGTTTTGCAGCTACTCTTTCTTTTATATATATATATATATATAATGGGCGTCCTACAAATTAAGCATTCAGGTTGTGTGCTTTTTTTTTTTTGTTAAAGAAATTTTGGACCAGGTTTGTTGTGGTTAAAACTGCCACAATACTGAAAATCATTTTATTTGGATAGATTTTGTGGTGGTTATAACCACTACAAATCTGAATTTTTGTGACGGTTATAACAGCTGTTAAATCCTGCACTTCATCAGATCTACCCCGCTGGTCCTTAAACCGCTGCGGGATGTCGTTGCAGCGCATTACAATTACAGCGGGGGTGCAGCGGTTTTAAAACCGCTGCAAAGGAAATTGTGGCAGTTATAATCGCCGGGATAGGCTAACAATTGTGCTGCGATAAGCATATTTTTTGGTAGTGACATGAATCATTTAAAAACTTAGATTAGAAAAAAAATACAAAGCCAAACCACATCAATAAATCCAATATAAAAATTGGGAGAAATAAGTATAGATCTCTCTTCTCTTTCCCTCTCTCCTTGCTTCTCTTCTCACATGTACTGTTCTCGATGTCTACTATCATAGGAAATACAAGATAAAGCTAATTATAAGCACAAAGGAACATAACTGTTGGGAAAAAACAAGAAAGAAAATTGTGCAATTCGTCTTGCAGCACTGCGACGTCAGTTTGGGGCGCTGTGAGGCTCAAGCAGGGACCGAGCCATGATTTTTTCATGTTGGTGCACAAATTATTAAATAAAAAAAACCTCAACCTTTTTCAACCAGGTTTAGAACTCGCACTGACGCTTTTAAATTTTTTTAGTAGTCATTACAAAAATATATAATATATTATTAGAAACTTTCTAATATTTTAAAAAATTTATACGACTATAAATTATTGAAATAGTGACACTCAAGTATATTCAAACAGCTCAATAAGATAAATAAATAACATATATTTAGTTTGTTTTAACATTAGTAACTGAACACTAATCTCAATCCTCAAAACATTCATATATTTGATTCCTACATAAAATATTTCTAACTATTTTTAAAACATTCAGTTTCGTTTGGGATGACTTTTTTGTTGCTTCTTGATACGTCATGCGAAAATTAGCTTGATCGGGCACGAATCTCGAGGCAAAAACTAGTTGGAGACTTCAAAAATTAAATTCAGGAGCATCCGAACTCCGATTTCAACGAGCTTACAGTCAAACTGAGCGTCTCGGAAATACGAACCCAACAACACCAAGATCGACCCAATCCGAGCCCAAATAAGTCCGAATCAAGAGTTCAAAGCGCTGTCGAAAGGTTCAAACCGTAATTTGAGTTACCAAACGGTCCCCGATTTTGACGATCTTATACTCGAATCGAACGGCTCGACGAGACGAATCCAACGAGCCCAAGATCACTAAATTCCGACATCATTAAGGCCTCCAAATGTCCAACGAACGGTGCACGATCGTAGGATTCAATATCGGCCGTCCATTTGACCACTCCCTATTCGCCCTTGATCTCACACCTATTTACGGACCATGCCACTCCAGAAAATCTATAAATAGAGCCCTCATTCTTCACAAGAGAGGACCCCAAGCAAGAGAGAGAAGAAGAGAAGAGAAGGAAGGAGCTCCTCCTCGACAGCCGCCGGACCACCGCCGGGCCACCGCAGGAACCTCGCCGGACCACCGTAGGAACCTCGCCGGACCACCGCCGGATCATCGCAGGAACCTCGCCGGACCACCGCAGAACCTCGCCGGACCACCACCTTAAGGCCCGACGTTCAGTCCCTACGCCCTGCTGAAGGCCCGACGTCCTGCTTAAGGCCCGAAGTTCAGTCCCTACGTCCTGCTTAAGGCGCGACGTTCAGTCCCTACGTCCTGCCAAAGACCCGACGTCCTACTCAAGGCCAGACCATCAACATCCGATCTTCCAAGTGACACTGGGACTAACACCTGACTCCTTATCTCCTACCGCGTACGGTCCTTCTGACCACTGTCGCCTAATACGGTCCGTCCGACCTCCATCACCAGACAACGGTCTCCGGCCGACTACGGTCTCCTGCCGACTACGGTCTCCGGCCGACTAAGGTCTCCTGCCGACTAAGGTCTCCTGCTGACTACGGTCTCCGGTCTACTACGGTCTCCGGCCGACTACGGTCTCCGGCCGACTACTGTCTCCGGCCGACTAAGGTCTCCTGCCGACTACGGTCTCCTGCCGACTACGGTCTCCGGCCGACTACGGTCTCCTGCCGACTACGGTCTCCGGCCGACTACGGTCCTTCAGGCCAAACAAACCTGTATATGTAACTCTTACCATGTAATGCAATCTATATGATGTACATTTGCTACATCAATCCAAGGCCTTCTCCTAAGGAAGGGCCTCATTTGTAATCGACTACAAATACTAGTGGATTCATTCAAACTGGGCCAGGCCCCGTGGTTTTTCCCCTTTTTCAGGGGTTTTCCACGTAAAAACTCTGGTGTCACTTATGAATGCTACATCCTCTCACTTATCTGATTGTGTGCTGGATCTTCGTACAACGCTAAGACGTTAAACTATATTTCTCTACCGCCGCGAATATTCCAGGACGCAACACTTCTTAAAGTAGTTTTTTAGTAAAAAATTAAAAATTTTATACTATAAAGCTGTTTTAAGAAACAACAAAAAAGTTGGGAGTCTTCTTCGACAACAGCGTCCATATATATATTTAGCACGTCTCCCCTAATAATTTCTCATCGGAGGCAAAACAGGAAGGATTTTTCTTTTTAGAAAAAGACTCAAAGTTTATGTGAAGCCATCTCCTTCCTGTCGCATGCGTGAAACGGCGAAAGACAAAGCGCGAAATGACGAAAGAAAAAAATAAATAAATAAATTAGGCTGTAAACTAAAATAGAAAAGAGGCGTATTTAGCTCGGTAATTAAGGATTATCTTAACTAGTCTTAAGTAGGTGATAGTTAAGCGGCCAGGCCCCTATGTTAAATCCATCACTGTACTAAGTCTATGTATGATGAAGTTATGGTGCTCAAACTCGCAATAGCTCTGCAGGGCTGGGCGTCGAATCCAGAGTGTTGTGACGCTTTGCACTCTTTCGATGAGCGTCAGGGCGCTCGTGAACACAGCACTGGAGCACTCGAGTACACAACGCTGGGGCTTTGTATAAAAAAAAAAAAATTTGGGTGCAGATCAACCGAACGCAAGCAAGGGGTAAAACCCCCGCACCTCCCAGCGACCACAAGAAACTTGAGGTTTAAGATAACAGAATAACTCGATTGATCAACACAATAATATTCCATTCATAACAACATACATATTTAACATTTAAATTTTATTATTTATTCATATAATATTAAAGTTTTTTTTTTAATAATAATAAAAATAACACTATTAAATTCATATGTAAATAATAAAATTCAGATGTTAAATATATAAATGATATAACGTAGAGTGCTATATATGTAAATGCCCCATAAAAAAAGATCTAAATAAAAATAGATGGTTCCATTTGATTTAATTTTAAGAATTTCATAATTAGGAAAATAAATCAAATTGATTATGTTATTTTAGGACGTGTGAATCAAAATTAGGCCTAATATTTTAACAGAAATTCTCATTTTTAGCTTTAGATCTACGTGCGATGGTAAAACAATAAGTTTTTTTTTTTTAATTATATAAATATATTTTTTTAATTGTCTAATGATATATCTAATTAGAATTTAAATTAAATACAATCCGATTTTAACAACTTTATAATTAAACTGAAGGTCTCGACAAGATGAGCCCATCAACATAAAAAATAATCCAATTCAGCTCCAAATAAGCTTAAATTAAGAACTTAAACATAATAGGAACCTTTGGAACTTTAATTGTAGGATCATAAGATCTCTAAATCTTACATGCTTTAATTCAAATATAGTGTTTTAATGGAGAGGTAATTACATGCGGAGTCTGAATACAGAGAATCATTCGGTTTTGTGATTGTGAACAACAAAAGCCAGACTCTCCGCACGTAATAATATATTGTTTTAATGTGATGAAACCTACGAGCCCAAAATCATTTAATTTTGACACAATTAAGACACTTAAATGCTAAAAGAATAGTGTATGATGAAAAATTTACTCTGAGCTATCCGTAGTTTTCCATATTGATCTATATTTGTAGAACATGTCACTCTCCAAAACTATAAATAAATCCTCACTCCCTACATGAGATAATAACATTTTCTTAAAAAAATTAAAAATAGCTCTATCAGACAACCATCATCTGATTGACAGTTTTGTATAGAATATCTTAATAGTTTAGTCAGAATAAATTTCAAAATCAATATAAACTCTTCACACACACACATAAAGTCTAATGATTTTAAGGTTTTCGACGACTTCTCAGCTTGGCAAGTTGCATAACTCAATTTTATCTTTATTCTTAACAAATGACCAGATCAATCAGGTCCGCATGTATATGAGTGCTTAAACATAATGGCAAAAAGTTTTAACTATTTATGAATCTTAAATGGATTAATTTAGCATAACTTGCATGAGATTGAGAAAATACGAATCAAGTGAACCCATAATTCTGTTTGCTCTCTAATGTTAGGGGGTTATCTTTTGGTTGATTGTCGTTTTGTGTTTTTTCTTTGGTTGGTGGCTTTTTCAAATCTTTTTTTGGATGCAGTTGGTTCTCTTATGGTTAAAATGTGATGCTGGGGATTGGATTTGCAGTTGTAGCAATTTTTGTTGGGCTATGATGTGGCTTTTTACTTACCACTTGGGCTTCCATGGCTTGTTGGCGACTATTGGTGGTAAATCTTCTTATTCTTTTAGTGTCCTTATTTCGGGTGTTAGATGTTGTATGTCTTTTATGTGGATTGTTGGTTATTCCCTTCTATAGATTGTCAAGGCCTGACATCTGAGTGGTGGTTGGAAGCTTGTATCAATTATTGAGCCCGGCAGGCTTCTTTGCCATCGTTATCTTCTTCTTTCTCTTTAATTCTAGTTTTAATCTTGTAATATTTATTTGTGCTCGTTTAGTCTTGATTGTAACCCCCTCTCTTTTGATGGAATAAAATGTCCTTGTTATTAAAAAAAAAAAAACATGATACCACAATTTAAAACAGCTTTTCCCACGGTATTATATTGTTCATACAATTACACAATAGATTTCATATAATATCAGAGTCCAATTATAAAATTTTTGGCCAAATTTTAGAGTATTTTAAGATCTAAAATTAGTGATACAATCCGTGCTTAATCATATGAATTTAATAGTGATATATGGGGATGAAAAAAATATTAAGTATTATGAAACATTTAAAAAGTTATCTAATGTGATCAAAGATAATTAACAACTAAAACTAAAGATTAACAAGCATAATAACAACTCAAAAGGCTATTGCAATCACTAGACTTTATTTACTTAATCTCCCAATGTGAAAGCCTTCCGAATAGAGTCAAATGGGGTTTAGCAGAAAAATTTCTTTCCAAGTTATTTCATTCAAGCATGCTTGTCCAAAGCTGGAAAGAAGTTTCTAAGAGCAATTATTAACTCCACAATTCCTATAGAACAATTGGCTTCCTACTTCTCAAGAAAAGCTAAATTTGGTTTTTTTATTCCCTTTCTCTTTGGTTATCCTTTCCCAATATACATCACTGCAGCCCGAACCCCCTTCACGCAATAAGAAAACTATCCCAGTACTGTATATATATCTCTGCAGTATGCTAAATTCATACTACTAAAATGGAAAAATAAAACAAAACTGTCTTTCCTTCCGATCAAAAAACATGAATTCCAATGGACATAGCAACTTGAATATTCGTTCAATTCCAGCACTGAATCCATTAATCTCCAACAAATAGTCCTAACTTAATAAATGATTACAAAAGGATTAAAAAAATTATAGTTGGTAAGTAATTTCTTCAATACAATTTACTCGTTTTAATCTATAAAATAGAGTAATAAACTTTTTCTAAATAAAACATCAAAACAAAAACAAGCTCACGGCAGAGCCATGAACAGTGGAAAACTGCTTTGTAAACAAAGCTAGTTTTAGGCTTTCGTTTGGAGCGGCTTTCTTAATACTTTCTAAAGCAGCTTTTTAGTATTTTAGTTCAAGAAAGTTTTGTAATATTAAACTGTTTTAATAAGCAGTAAAAAAGCCGTCCCAAACGAAGCCTCAGTTAAATCCCATCACACAGTGGGGAAAGTGTCACTTGCGATAGGTTTGCACTCTTATGCTAGAGCTCAGCGGTGGAAAATCAGCTTCAGTTAGCTGCATAGGTCTATGTGGAGCAGGCGATTGTAGGACTTTTTGTGCTTGCTGAGCTTTTTGAGCTTGCTCAACTTTTTGTGAAGGCTGAGCATTTTTAGGTGGCTGATCTTGCCGGAGTGGAAGAATGTTGGTTTGTTGTTGTTCTCGTAATGACAATGGATGGAGATTTTGCAGGTCAGGATCATGAATGAAATCATATGGGATCTTGGAGTCATCCATCTTCCTAAATGTAATGGAAATCCTGCTCAGAAATTAAATGGTTGTTAGCAAAAATGAACTCAATCACAAATACAAACTATGAGCTTAATCCAAGCATATTCACCTTCGTGAAGATACGGCAGGAACACAATGTTTAACAACATCAGCACCATTTCCATTCAAAACAAGAACAGACCTGTATGTCATAACAATAATTCAGATTTATGTTGCAAAACTTGATTTAATGCTAATTTGTGTTATTTCTTCATGAATACTTGGAAAATGATGCAAGTTATTCAAGTTTAGAAGTTGGTGTAAATACCCTAAAGGCAAAGGAATGGAGGCAGAGCCTGAGAAATCTCCTGGTCCATTTATCTTCAAGTCCGTTCCAAAAACGATGTTGCATTCACTTAAGAAAGAGACAGTGCAAAATGGCCGAACAAAGTCATGGTGGTCAATGTGAGGAGGAATGCAGTCATCCTTGTCATAAATGTTGACAATGCAGCTGTTGGGGATGCATGATGGTGGGAGAACATGCCAAGCAACCATTCTCTTGATCATTTGTTTCAATAATGGTGGGATAGGATCGACTTCCTCATCACGGATTATGCCAGGGGGATTACCATTACTATCCTGCAATTTGAATTGGTAATGAGTGCATCAACATATTAAGAAACAAATAAGATAAGAAAGATACATATAGGGTGTTACCATTGCATAATTGTAACAACAACCAAACTGTATCGTGACACGTCCTTTGCCTCGCATCCACTTTCTAGGCTCTGAATATGTGCGCTCTGCAAATATAAGTAAATTCTAAGAATCAACTCATCAAATAGGCATAGGAAGCAATATTTAGAAGCAGCTTACAAATGAAATTATAAAGGAAAGTAAAATTGTGAACTTAAACCTCATTTTGTAGTATAGGAAACTTGAATGATTAGGAGGTGAGGTTTAATGGGCGATGGTTTTTTATTTATTTATTTTTCATTTTACATAAAAGAGGTAAACCATCCTTAAGATGAACAGATGAAGACAGTGAACTAATTTTCTACACTATCTAATTTTTGTTCACTACAAGCAGTGCAATTGTACTGCTAAAAGTTGGCATTTGAAGATGTTGGGGCATCATTTAGTAGAAATGTTTTTATGAATGCAAAGTAGTTTTTAACTTAAGAAAAAAAAATTAATTTTGTCATTTTGATAAGACTTCCAAATTTCAAACATTTCCAATTTAAAATCAATACCAACTACATGTTTATTTCGTACTCAAAATGTCATGCTAAAAGAAAATAGAGTGCTTGATTCAAGAAACCCAGATAACTACACCCCTTCATTTCTAAACATAGTATATTAACAAACCAAAGCTTTCTTGAGGCCTTATGTACAATATCTTACGCACCTAAGGTTGACCAGCATCAAGATAGAAGGAGATTCACCAAAACATTGAATCCAAAGAAAAGCAAAGAGTAACACTTTCTATAAATCTGCAAGCATCCATGAATTGCAACTATTTTACATCACATAGGCAAATCTATCCGCAAACAAATTGTCTGATTCATCTCATATTCACATTAATCAGGTTAATATTACAGGTTCCAATTGATGCCTGAACAATTACTTATTTTAGATAAAATTTCGGCATATATGTCTTTCTAATCAAACATGCCCATCTTAATAGATGAAACTACAAATCATCAATCTAGAAGATTAATATACATGTATGCTGTCCCGACGGACTAAAGACTAGCGAAATCAATAGACCTATAACTAAAATCAAGCAATTTTATCTAAATTATGAAAATTTCAGAAAAAAGCCTAGAACACGATTAATATACCTCTAAGCCGGCCCTTCCGCCCCTTTTCCTGGAAAGCATAGACGCAATCGACGATCCTCCGCTGCTCGGCGGCGGAGAATACGCCGGTGTGGAGTTCAAGACCGTCCAGGATGTTGATCAGTCGTCCCCTCACCCTCTCCCAGTGCTTGAAGTCATTCTTCCTCACGTTAGCAAACCGGACTGCCTCATCGTCGTCATCCAGCAAAATCCCTCCACCTCTACCGCTGCCTCCAGCGGTGACACGGAGTGAAAGCGATTTGAGTTCTTCGGAGATTTTGTCGACGGATCGGCCGGCGGCCATCGCTTCCCCTTTCCTGGCTTCTCTTGTAATTTCCGGGTTTTTGCTCTTCTTTACAATGACAAGTTATTTATAAGCCCGTGGATTCAACTAAACAACCATAAACGAGTAAAATTGTTTAGACTAAATTTTTAGATTTTTTATTGGGTCAATTAAAAAAAAAAGAATAAATAAATTTGGCAATTTCTAAAAATAAGTTGAGATTGTCCGGCGAGAACGGACGGTGACGCACGTGGTTATACGTCCGAGTTTTAATCTGAATGGCCAAAATTTATGAAATTACGAAATGACCAATTCCTTTTAAGATTATGAGTGATAAATCTCTCTCTCTATATCAAACAATTATTACGTTCTCCGACTGGACGTAGAGGAAAGTCCAGTTGGAGGCCAAATCGCGCCAAAAAAATGAGAAATATCGAGCAAATACCGAGCAATACCAAATAATAATGAGGAATACCATCACGTGAAGACCCAATACCGAGTTATACCGAGCAATACCGAGCAATACCGAGTTATACAAAAGTTGTATCGATTTTTCCTAGAAAAAACTCAGTACAACTCGGTATTGCTCGGTATAGCTCGGTATAACTCGGTATTGATCTTCACATAATAATATTCCTCGTTATTATCAAATAATACCCAGTAATACCGAGCTTTTTGGCGGGATTTTGCCTCCGACTGGACGTTCCTCAACGTCCTTACGCCGGACCTAATAAAAGTTCCTCTATATCTCTATATATATATATAGCTCAAATTTACAGTAATAGTTGGGCGGGCCATAAATTTTTACCCATAATATTTTTTATCTTTATTATTTCAACAATATAGTGAAAAAAAAAAAAATAGAAAAACATTATTTTAAAATTAATATAGTTTACACTCTTCATATATAATACTAATCTTAAAGCAAATTTATTAATTTTCAAGTCCAACATTATATGATTGATATCAGGATATTTTTAAACTTTTTTTTTTTAAATCTTAAACATATAATTGGTTTAATTGCGAGCTATATTATGCTAAGATAAATTAAAAAAGATAATGATAAATTTAAATAAAAAAACATAATATTCTCCCACATGGTATATTCATTTAACCTAATGATTCAACTAAATCCCATTGATTATCCTTCTTAATAAAAATAAATACATTATATATATATATATATATATATATATATATATATATATATATATATATAATATATATATATATATATATATATATATATATATTTCCTCAAAATAAATTAAGGTGCACATGAATATGATAAATATCAAAAAAATCTACTAAAGTTTCTTTCATAAATTATATGTATACAATTATAAAGTGAAACAAAGATTTTAATTTTCTATGAATAAAATTGATTACTCTAAGCCTCCAAAATGAAACTCTATAAACATACATCATATGAAGTACTTCCATAGTAGAAGTGGTCATTATGGATTGTTTTACACTCCTCAATGAAATAACTCTTTTGATGAAGGTGTTCATTGTTATTTTGGAAGATTACTTGCTAAAAAAGATTATGAGTATTTATTTTAATATTTGAGGAAGTTTTTAGAGTTTATAGTGGAATGATGAGGACTTTAAAGAGGTATACTAACAAGAATTTCAAGATTAGTCTAATTTGTGCTTATTTGGTAAATCATTTTAGTGAGTGGGATAAATATATAAAAAATGATGGTGAAATATTAGTTTATGATGTATGATCTAAATTTGATGGAAGAATTTGATGGAGTTTAAGATAATGTTGAGGTATGTGAAATAAGACAATGTCTTAGTGTCCACTAATTAGGTTGAGAGCTATTTTAAAGTTTATAAAATAGTTTTAAATCTTGATATAATGCCTTAGAATTTAATGGAAGGATTGAACTTACTTAAACATATATTTAAGTAACTCATCAGTTAATTATAGACAGCCAGAGCTACTAAAAATTTTCATGATATAAAAGTAATATAATCAACTTTTATCTCAAAAAAAAATATAATTATAATAATCAAGATCATGAAAGTTGACACATCAAACAATTAAATATTGGATTACAAAATTATACCTTAGGAATTAGGATTCAAAATCATGACTTTACAACTGATTTACTCGATAGGATGCTTACCTTTCCCTGAAACATTAAAAGAATGGAATGAGCATAATTAGCTTAGTAAACTTCATATCTGATTCATTTTAGTTATTAATATTCAAATTTAAACTGTAACTACAATATGATAAAAAATGCAATAAGTAAAAATGAAAGCAACAGGAAAGCAATAAGCCAATAATATATTTCTAGAGCATACTCGACATTTTTACTTACTTACAACCCACTTGTACACAAATTTCCAAGATGCTTCGCATAACACATGGCCTCAAAAGCTCTCTTGCACTCGACTTTTAGATTTCATTAGAAGATGTACTGAGTTTTAGACCTTCCAACATTCATTTCAGATTATCTTTTATACTTAATCCATATAAAATGTAATGCAATGATTATAATACACATATCTATCTCGATAACTACTTATTACTCCACATTCACTTCTATCTCCATTTATACTAAATATTTCATTTGTCAGTATAAAAAAAAAAAAATCATATCGTATTTATAAGCGGTACAAGACTCTTATGCAAACACTTTTTGAGAAAAAGGGAGTAGAATGACATTAATTTGGAAGAGTTCAGCCAGCTATTTTTAAATGTTTCCTCCATACCAAAGAGAGAGGGAATATAAAGAATGTAACCAAATAAATTATGTATAGCATTTTTTTTTATGTACAGCATTAAACATCAAAATGTAATGATAACATGATTGTTTCATACTTAAAATGCCTTACTAAAAAAGAGAACTCAGCTTATGGTTCAACAAGTCAAGATAATAACCACATCCCTCAATTATAAATCATGATAGATAAACAATATAAGAGTATTTGAAAGATTACATAATAAAATTTAGGGATTTTTACATACATAACACCTAAGACTATTGAAAATACATATCTAACACTTAAACATTAATATTTACTTATCTACCACCTAAAATCTCAATTTTCTTCTACTATACCACTCCGTTTGTCCGCGTCTTCTCTTCCGTTCATTCGCGCAAAGGAAGTGTACAACCCATCGGCAAATCAAAATAGCTCAAAGTAACTCACCGCCGGAAGTGTTGGCACAGGCATCAAAACATCTCCATGCGTCGTCTTCCGTTCCTCTCTCTCCCTCTCTTAATATCTTTTGTCTTCCTTGCTAGCTATTTTTCTCTCGAGCGCGCTGGGTTTGCATTGTGGTGGAGATGATATGGGCACGAGGGAGTGGTTAGCGCTTGCGAGGAGCCAGACTCATGTAGGTGTGTTAATACTGGCAGTGGACCTGTTTGGGCTGATATTTGAGCTTGTAGTGTAGCTTGGCACTATTGCTCCCAGCAAATTCCTGGGGCTCCAAATCCCATATAGCAACCCACCATTGTTTCCAGATTAGTCTGCTTCATAGCTAAGAGGGAGAAGGCTATGTGGGGAATCATAACAAGAGGAATTGAGATCAGCGACGACATCGAGGATGGAGCAGGCCTTGGAGATGCAGGCTAGGAGGGAGAAGGCTATGTGACGTGCTGCTGTTGGTACTATCCTCAATGCCATTTCCATCCGAACGAATACCGCCGGAGAATGATTTGACGCAGAATTTGTGTCACGCCCCAGAATCTAACTTGGAAAGAATGTCGATCAATTCGCAACAATTTACCAGAGTTATCTATAAATCCTTCAGTAAGCATTCTATCAAACATCTATAACAATTTAAACATCAATATAACAGTCGATTCATAACTCAAAACATCATATACAATACTCAGGAACTACACTATCAATACAAGTAGAAAAGCTATCCTGTCCTGAGTACAAAAGAATCATCTATCTATCAAAAGAACTAAAAACCTGCAGATCTGGATCAATGCCTATCTCCTGCTCCCGAGCCCTGACCTGAAAATATCAACCACATATAATGAGCTTTACAAAGCCCAGCAGGTCACCTAATACCTATAACTGAAATCAGAGCACGGCAATGCGATCAATATGCATGTCAATCTATCAATCTGAATCAATCAATGGTCAATAAGTCTATGCAGCGGAAATCAATCAGTGAAATCAATGAAATCGTACGATCTAGTAAATCCAATCAAAGTCGTTAAAGCAGGAATCTATAAATCAATGAATCTATAAAACAATACAGTAAACATGCAATTCAATACTATATACTGAACAAGTACAATCTACTGGCTATGTTGCTGTTGTAGAATCCATATTGCTGTTGTAGATAATACATTGGTTCAATCAATAAGAGTCGTCACTCTTTTCGCCCGTCGGCATATCAATAAACTCCTTATATCTCCCTTCAATAATCAATAATCAATGTTTAAAGGAAAGCCCGTCGGCCCACCATCCTGTACAGGTATCAATATCAATCTCCACCAATGTTCAACCAGGTTCCACTTGCGATCAGTATCAATAGTCAATTCAATCAATAAGCAATTCAATAGTATAAATTAAAGCAATCATATCAATAGTCATATCCATATCTAATCAATCTATCAATTTCATACAATTCAAGAATCGTACGAAAATCGGGCAGCATAACGGTAGTCGGTCAAATTTACACAAAAATCCTGCAAAAAGACACAGTTTCCAAATCTTTCCAAATTACAAAGGAATATCAATAACATCAATACAAGACTATCGATCTATAAAATCCAAATCAAATCAGGTCCCGATTATTTTCTATTCGATTAAAATCGCGTAGAATCAATTCCGACCGGTAAAATCTTCGTAGAATACAGTCAAATCGTGTACAATAATCATATCTATGACATACTAAAAGTTGTGCGGTGAAAGTCTTGTCAAATCAAAATCAGGTCGAAAAGTCGACTACGAAAACACAAAACAAATCATATCTCGGTCAAAACACAAAATCTCTGAAAACAGAAACAGGGTTCGGAGTCCTTACCACGAGATCTTCACTTTTCCCAACAGCGGCGTCGGACGAAAAGCGCTCCGCGGTCTCCGAAAGCCAGTTTCCTCCTCTCTTTCCTTTCTCTTTCTCTCTCTACAAAATATCTGATTTTAAATTTTGATTTTCTCTCTCCTCAAAACGAGCTCATTTCCTTATATCATACATGGATCGGCCTGGCCGATCGTCTCGATCGGCCTGGACGATCAGACCAATTCTGGTCGTCCTGGCCGATACTCCAGGGCGATGATCAGGACGATTTTAGGAACAGTGCAAATCGTCCTGGACGATCTCAATATCGTCCTGGACGATTCTGTCCAGAATATGCTCCAGAAATCAGCTGTTTTCAATGCACTGATCGGCCTGGACGATCCAAACTTCGTCCTGGCCGATTCTGGGAGGAAAATCCAAATCAGAGAGGAACAGTAAGGAAACGAGATATTACAATCTCCCCACCTTAGAAAAATGTCGTCCCGACATTTCCCTAAAGGTACGAAGCAAAACACGAAGCAAACCAAATCGATCAAATCCAAATCCAAAACAAAACTCGTCGAAATCCATACAGAACACACAATGCAATCAATCCAATGTCAATATGCGATGTTCATATGTCAATATCAATCGGTTAGTCAAATCAATCTTACCAGTAGAATCTTCTGGTCGTTGCTGATCCTGATGCTGTAAACTCTGTAGACTGTAGATGCGTGGCACCACTGGAGGTCGTGGCGCAACTGTCTCCCTCTGGTCTCTGACAGTCCTATCATCAATCCTGTTTGCTGATCTCTCACTGTAGGCCCTCGAGGCAACAGTCCTCTGCTGTCCTGTACCCGTATCAGTCCTTCCACCCAGTCCTTTCTGAGGACACTCTGCTGCTCTGTGTCCTTGCTGTCCACAATGAAAACACTGCCCCGTCAATAGGTAACACTGACCTGCATGTCGTCTACCACAATGACTGCACGTGCCAGAACCACCAGACGATACTATCGATGCTGATCGTGACGCAGATCCCGATGCAGATCCCTTCGAACCCTCATACCTGCTTCTCTTCTCTCTATCTCTGTCTCTACCCGAATCATCTCGTCGTACATCATCCCTCCTTCTCCTGGTATCCTCGTACCTCGATACTGGTGTCGTCAACTCAATTTCTATCAATCGGGCCCGCTCCACTAGCTCAGAAAACTCGTGGATCCGGAAAGGTACTAGTGGTTGCCTCAGCTCTCTATTCAATCCGTGCAGAAATCTATAACACTTGTCTTCAGAAGTAGGAATCAAGTGAGCAGCGTACCTCGCAAGTGCAGTAAACTCGGACTCGTACTGCATCACTGACTTGCGGCCTTGCTCCAATCTCATGAATGCTTCCTGCATCTGTCGCTGAGCTGACGGTGGTACAAACCACATCCTGAACACTGTAGTGAACTCATCCCAGGTGATCTCAGCATTGGTCTTCCCCTGGAATTTCTCTCTCTGCTGTCCGATCCACCATCTCTCTGCCTCACTCTCCAACATGAATACTGCCAATGGTACTTTCCTGTTCCCCGGACACTGCATGCTATCAAAAATCTTCTCTATCCTCATTATCCAATCCTCAGCAGCCTGTGGTCCTACAGCCCCTTTGAACAACGGAGGCTTCAGCTTGTGGAACATCTGTAAATGTCTGTCAACTTCTTCCTCTTTGCTCCCACTCATCTTGCTCTGAGCATCCCCCATAACATGTGCAATTGCAGTAGCTAACTGCATCATACTCTCTGAAGGTGCTGGAGATGCGCTGTGTTGCTCATTCGGTACACTGGATTCTGCCGGAGGATCCATATCTTTTCACCTGCACAATTCAGAACAAATGATACACACATGCAATGATGTATGCCAATGAAGCTCTTAAAGCTACCCAATCTACCCAATCTCTCAATCCAAACCTACAACTCTGGTAACAATTCATTCTTCCAATAACATCGCTCTGATACCAACTTGTCACGCCCCAGAATCTAACTTGGAAAGAATGTCGATCAATTCGCAACAATTTACCAGAGTTATCTATAAATCCTTCAGTAAGCATTCTATCAAACATCTATAACAATTTAAACATCAATATAACAGTCGATTCATAACTCAAAACATCATATACAATACTCAGGAACTACACTATCAATACAAGTAGAAAAGCTATCCTGTCCTGAGTACAAAAGAATCATCTATCTATCAAAAGAACTAAAAACCTGCAGATCTGGATCAATGCCTATCTCCTGCTCCCGAGCCCTGACCTGAAAATATCAACCACATATAATGAGCTTTACAAAGCCCAGCAGGTCACCTAATACCTATAACTGAAATCAGAGCACGGCAATGCGATCAATATGCATGTCAATCTATCAATCTGAATCAATCAATGGTCAATAAGTCTATGCAGCGGAAATCAATCAGTGAAATCAATGAAATCGTACGATCTAGTAAATCCAATCAAAGTCGTTAAAGCAGGAATCTATAAATCAATGAATCTATAAAACAATACAGTAAACATGCAATTCAATACTATATACTGAACAAGTACAATCTACTGGCTATGTTGCTGTTGTAGAATCCATATTGCTGTTGTAGATAATACATTGGTTCAATCAATAAGAGTCGTCACTCTTTTCGCCCGTCGGCATATCAATAAACTCCTTATATCTCCCTTCAATAATCAATAATCAATGTTTAAAGGAAAGCCCGTCGGCCCACCATCCTGTACAGGTATCAATATCAATCTCCACCAATGTTCAACCAGGTTCCACTTGCGATCAGTATCAATAGTCAATTCAATCAATAAGCAATTCAATAGTATAAATTAAAGCAATCATATCAATAGTCATATCCATATCTAATCAATCTATCAATTTCATACAATTCAAGAATCGTACGAAAATCGGGCAGCATAACGGTAGTCGGTCAAATTTACACAAAAATCCTGCAAAAAGACACAGTTTCCAAATCTTTCCAAATTACAAAGGAATATCAATAACATCAATACAAGACTATCGATCTATAAAATCCAAATCAAATCAGGTCCCGATTATTTTCTATTCGATTAAAATCGCGTAGAATCAATTCCGACCGGTAAAATCTTCGTAGAATACAGTCAAATCGTGTACAATAATCATATCTATGACATACTAAAAGTTGTGCGGTGAAAGTCTTGTCAAATCAAAATCAGGTCGAAAAGTCGACTACGAAAACACAAAACAAATCATATCTCGGTCAAAACACAAAATCTCTGAAAACAGAAACAGGGTTCGGAGTCCTTACCACGAGATCTTCACTTTTCCCAACAGCGGCGTCGGACGAAAAGCGCTCCGCGGTCTCCGAAAGCCAGTTTCCTCCTCTCTTTCCTTTCTCTTTCTCTCTCTACAAAATATCTGATTTTAAATTTTGATTTTCTCTCTCCTCAAAACGAGCTCATTTCCTTATATCATACATGGATCGGCCTGGCCGATCGTCTCGATCGGCCTGGACGATCAGACCAATTCTGGTCGTCCTGGCCGATACTCCAGGGCGATGATCAGGACGATTTTAGGAACAGTGCAAATCGTCCTGGACGATCTCAATATCGTCCTGGACGATTCTGTCCAGAATATGCTCCAGAAATCAGCTGTTTTCAATGCACTGATCGGCCTGGACGATCCAAACTTCGTCCTGGCCGATTCTGGGAGGAAAATCCAAATCAGAGAGGAACAGTAAGGAAACGAGATATTACAATTTGCTGCTTTGAACTCGGCGACGGTAGACACGTCCAAAGATGATGTAGAGATTGGAGAACTGGTTGAGGGAGAATTCGGCCAAGGTGTTCGGCGGCGAGCCGTAGGCGATGCAGGAGACTTTGTCGCTGCAGTCACTAGTGTCAAAATTGTCGTTTCTGGAGGCGTTAAAGGAGCAGCCTGTGCAAACCCACACGCGGCCGCCGGTGGTCATGGCTGGGACGTCGATGGTCCAAGTTTGGCCGCTGTTGAGCTGGATGCCTCCACCGGAGTGCACTGCAGTGAAGGTGGCCACTGAGAGTGACGGGATGTGACGGTATGTGTAACGGAGTGGTAGATAAGTAAATATTAATGTTTAGGTGTTAGATATATATTTTCAATAGTTTTAAGTGTTATGTATGTAAAAAGTCCTAAAAGTTATTCTCATTCAATACTATGATAGAGATTATTAACCAATATGATTGTAGAAAAATCATTTTTTTATGACACATGCTAAATAGATTTTAAATTGACCACTTAACAACTATTATGGTTTAGTTTGGGGGGTGTTGGGGGCAATTGCCCCCTTCAACACTATACAGCTCTGACCTTGATGGGTAAGTTGTAATTTGTAGAATTCTATTATGAGATTAGTAGTCATAATCAATGGAAAAAAGTTTAACTATTTATGAAGCTTAAATGGATTAATGTAGCATAGCTTGCTTGAGATGGAGAAAGTATTAATTAAGTGAATCTAATAATAATACCACAATTGAAAAAGGTTCTTCCCACAGTCAAAATGAATTTTATAGTGTTTTAAGATCTAAAATTTGACAAAATCTGCTCTTAATCATATGAATTTTAAAGTGATATATCAGGATGAAAAAATATTTAGTAATATGAAACATTTAGTAAGTTATCTAAAGTGATCAAAGATAATCAACAACTAAAACTAAAGATTAACAAGCATAATAAAAATACATAAGGCTATGCAATCGCTATACTTTATTTACTTGGATTTTGTTTGAGATGAATTTCTTATTATTTTCTAAATCAATTTTTTTTGTACATAAATATATAGTTCAAAAAAAATTTATATTAAAAAATTACTTTAAAAAACAGTAAGAAAATTATCCCAAATGAAACTTTAATCTCCCCATGTGAAAGCCTTCGAAATAGAGTCAAAAAGGGGTTTAGCAAAAAAAAATTGTATTTCCCTGGCTTGTCCAAGTTATGTCATTCAAGCATGCTCGTCCAAAGCTGGGAAGAAGTTTCTGACAGCGATTATTATCTCCAAAATTTCTATAGAACAAATGAATAATGAGCTTCATGCTTCTGAAGGAAAGCTAAATTTGGCTTTTTATTCCCTCTCTTTGGTTCCCAATATATATTATTGTCGCAGCCAGCCCTAGTGCCACGCGACCCGTGTTGCCTGC
Organism: Dendrobium huoshanense; assembly: GCA_016618105.1. Lineage (NCBI taxonomy): Eukaryota > Viridiplantae > Streptophyta > Magnoliopsida > Asparagales > Orchidaceae > Dendrobium > Dendrobium huoshanense. The sequence goes on from CM028352.1 coordinate 10,363,951, forward strand.
ACTGTTGTCGCTGCCCCGCCGGCGGCTGCTGCCGTCTCCCACTGCTGGACAGTCGGAGGGCTGAATCTGGTGTGGCCTTGCCAAAAATGCCGAAGGATCGAAGTCATCTAATCGCCAAAAGAAGCGTTGCCTGCACCGAAGCGGGTCGTGTCGGGTTGACTCGAACCCGAAGTGGGTCGGGTTCATGTCCGAAAAATTGACCCATTTGCAAAATCAGGTCGGGTTGACCTGAACATGAATAGTGTCGTGTTAGTTTCGATTTTGACCCCAACCCGACCCGTGATCCGAAATTGACCCATAATTTTTTAAAGTAAGTTGAGAGAGAACAGAACGGTCTAACGTCCGAATTTTAATCTGAATGGCACAAATTTATGAAATTACAAAATTACCTCTTTTTAAAAATTATGAGTGGTAAATCTAAAACTAAAATGTGTGGCTCAAATTTACAGTAACATTTTAGCCATAAAATTTTTCCCATAATATTTTTCATTTTTATTATTTCGAAAATTTAGTGAAAAATAAAAATAAATACTCAATTCTAATTTTAAAGCAAATTTAACAATTTTCAAGTCCATTACTATTTAATTTTAATGTCAAGACTTTGTGATTATTTGATAAATCACTTTAGTGAGACAACCATATTTGATTGTTTAAAATAATTTTATATATTGATGTAATGCTCTGAGATTTAATTGAAGGATTTGATTTACTTAAATCTATATTTAAGTAAATTATCAACTAATTATAGACAACCATAGCTACTAAAATTTTTCATAATATAAAAGTGGTATAATCAACTTTTATCTCATCAAAATATAATTATAATTATAGACAATCATGGAAGTTGAAACATTAAAATTAAAATATTGGATTACAAAATCAGGATTCAAAATACTAACTTTACAACTAACTTATTCGGCGGGATGTTTACCTTTTCCTGAAACATTAAACGAATGAAATGAGCATAATTAGCTCATTAGATTTCTTATCCTGTCCCATTTTTATTTATTAATATTTAAATTTAAGCTGAAGGTATAATATTATAAAAATGCAATAAGTAGACATGAAAGCAATAGGAAAACAATAAACCAATATTATACTTCTAGAACATACTCAACATTTTTACTTACTTACAATCCACTCGTACATATATTTCCAAGATGCTTAACAAAACATGTGGCCTCAAAAGCTCTCTTGCACTTAGACTTTTAGATTTCATTAGAACTTGTACCGAGTATTAGACCTTCCGGCATTCATTTCAGATTATCATTTATACTTAATCCATTAATAAAAATGCAATGCAATGATAAGAATAGGCATATCCTGATGACTACTTATAACTCCACATTTACTTCTCTCTTCATTTAGCTGTCACACTTACACATGTCAAGTGTGGCTAGATTCTCTCCTAATTATGTCTCAAGCAAATGTAGCAAAATGAGTACTTACAGTTTTACTTAATCTCTCATACTTGTTTTCAGTAAGTGGGGCTAAAATCCCTTCCATGTTTGCATCAAGCAGATGGGGCCAAATCGCCAGAAGATTACATGTAGTGGGGTGTAAAAATGGATTTTCGAATCAAGTTTGGATTCAACCCGAAATTAACCTTGTTTCAACTCGCCTAACCCGAACATGATCTAATTAGGTAAATGTGTTAGAAGTTTGGACCCAAACTCGACCCGTTAACCCGAATGCGAGCAGGTGAGATGCATGAGTGTGATGCACAAGCAAAGATGACAGAGCCATGTGATGACAGGACGAGCACATTTTTAGGTTAACCCGAGTCAATTTTGAATTTTTGGGTTAACATAAGCATGACCCAACAATACAATCGGGTAAGAATATAAAACTCAAATCTTACTCATTTCTCAAACGGGTTGACCTGAACTCAGAATTTTTGAGTTGATTTTTTAGATTGTGCTTAATATTGACACCCCTACATTTAGAGTCCTTATAACATAACAGAGATTCACTTTTTCCACACATCAACACATAACCTGATACCATGTAATGCAGAATGCAATTGTAATAATGGTAATTAAATAAAATATCTCATATAATATTTTTATGATGCAAAACTTTCTAGTAAAATGCAACATTGCTTGTAAATTAGGATGCTCATTGAACTTTCATTTTTCAATTTTTAGCTTCAAAAAAGCATTTACATTATATTTTAAGAATTTTATACTAAAAATTTTATACTGAAAAACCAATTGTTAAAAACTTGATTTCATATAGCCAAAATGTTCATGATAAGAAGAACAATGACAAATAAAAAATTACACGGTGAAAACTTCGTAAAACCTGGCAAAAATATATTTTTGTTCATAACTTTGAAAGTTACTGAAATTAAAATAAAAAACAAGGGTTTAAGAGTTTGTCTCGAGCTCTACAATTTTCTAAACTTGCCCGATGGACGAATCCCATAATTTAGCCAGTGAGTCTCTCTCCCTTTATCTATTTTCTTCTCTTCATTTCCATCATTTCTTCTTTGGAAAGTCGCTGGAGCAAATGAAAAGGCCAAATGATTTTAGATATTTTAATATTATATTTTTACTATTTTGAGCTCGCGTCATGACACCGAACTTCCCAGCGTAGTATTGCTCATAGAGAATTTTCTCGATGCTCCTAGAATATGCTCACCAAAATCAAGCACTGCGGCACTCACCCAAGCTTTTTTTTGTTCAAAAATTCGATAGCTCAACACTGGGCATCCACCAACCCTGATGCCACAGTACTCGTAGAGTAATTTCTAACTTTGAATTTTTCACTTCTCTACTCAAAACCTTGGTTCAATTAAGACCTTATATCTTCTAAAACTTATTATTACACATTACATCAAATATCAACAAGTATTTAACATGAGTAACTAGAATTACCTGAGTTTTTTAGGATGGGCTGACATTACACTTGGTTGTTGGTTATTTGGCATTGGATGATAATTATGATGTGGAGGAATATATTTCAAGATCTTGAAGCAAGTATTTAAGAGGAGTAACAAGTTACTTGAATAAAATATAAAGATAACTAAGTCTTCAAAGATATTTCAATTGTCAGTAAAAAAAAATCATATAGTATTATAAGCATTACAAAACTCTTATGCAAATACTTTTTGAGAAAAAGTAGAGGGAAAAAGGGAGTATAATTGCATTAATGAGGAAGAGTTCTAACCAGCTATTTTTAATGCTTCATCCATATCAAATCATGTCATGACTATCTATACAAATTTCTATATAATAAATAAATAAAATTTATTTTTAAAATATTCAAAATTATATGCTCTTTATCAAATTCTTGATTGAGCTCTTGTCATTGGACAGCTTCTTTAATATTTTTTTCTTGAGCTTCATTATTAATTCTTGTAATTGAGCTTAAATTCTTATTTGATTATTTTCATTCGCATGATGTACTACATTCAAAATTTATGCAATCATGAAAAAAGGGCTTTGTAAAGTTTGACCTCTTTTTGCAGCATAGGAAAGCTTGCGAGTAGATATGACAAAGATTGAATACTTTTTATTGAACATGTTAACATGACCATATACTTATACAAACATATTTTCTAATAATCTGGAAATACAATGAAGCATTAAGATTTGATTTCAAGAATAGAAATAGTTTATTTATTTATTTTCTTGCACAAAAGTGACATTAGATATTGTAATGTAATGCACCAAGTGTGATTATGAAATCAAGTTGACAAAAAGCAACTCGAAGGACAATAAAAGACTAAGGCTTTGTTTGGGACGGCTTCCTTATTGCTTCTTAAATCAGTTTTTTAATATAAAAATTAATTTTTTTTTACTAAAAAGTTGCTTCAAGAAGCAGTAAAAAAACTGTCACAAAGAAAGCCTTTCCAAACAAAGCCTAAGGCTTCCTTTGGGACAACATTCTTGTTGCTTCTTAAAAAAGGTTTTGGTACAAAATTTTCATTTTTTTGTACTAAAAACTGCTTTAAAAACATGAAGAAAGCAGTCCCAAACAAAACCTAAGGCTTCGGTTGGGACTAATTTCTTAAGGCTTTTTAAAGTAGTATATTATTACAAAAAATTTAATTTTTGTAAAAAAAAAAATATTTTAAAAAGCATTAAGAAATCCAGCCCAAATCGAAGCCTAAAATCATGCATTCCAACATCTAAATGGTTTCAAACACAACTAAGCTTATAACCCCCAACCATAGTAGAGCTCCAAGTTAAATCCTTTCAAGAAAATAAAATAAATTTAATTTAATGAATGTAACCAAATTAATTATTTACAGCATTAAACATCAAAATGTAATTGTTTCATACTTAAAATGCCTAAACTAAAAAAAGAAGAACTAAAACTAAAGATTAACAAGCATAATAAAAACTCAAAAGGCTATGCAATCATGAGACTTTATTTACTTGGTTTCGTTTGAGGCGATTTTCTTATTATTTTTAAATCAGCTTTTTAAGTACATAAATTAAATGTATAATTCAAAAAAAAAAATTTATGCTAAAAACATATTTTAAAAATAGTAAAAAAATAATCCTAAACAAAATCTTAATCTTCCCATGTGAAAGCCTTCCAAATAGAGTCATTAGTAAAAAAATTTATTTCCCTGGCTTGTTTAAGTTATGTCATTCAAGCATGCTCGTTCAAAGCTGGAAAGACGTTTCTGACAGCAATTATTAACTCCAAAATTCCTATAGAACAAATGAACAATGGGCTTCCTACTTCTCAAGGAAAGCTAAATTTTGTCTTTTATTCCCTATCTCTTATGCTCCCAATATATATACATCACTGTAGGCCAAACTCCATCCACTGACTTCAAATTCCAATAAAATTTAGGTACTTTTACATATATATATATATATATATATATATATATATATATATATATATATATATATATATATATATATATATATATAACACTTAAAACTATTATAAATACATATTTAACACTCAAACTTTTAAATTTACTGATATACCACTTAAAATTCATTTTTTCATATATTTTAACACTCCGTTTGAGACCCGTCAAAAATCCCGTCTGAACCGGCTTCTCTGTCGCGTCAGTTCATATCTCAGCAGCATTCTGAAGCTTCGAAAAACAAAAGCTTTCGTTCCTTCAGCTCGAGCTCTTCTTTCCTTTTCTAGGATTTCATCCGCTTTCTTCTTCCGTAATCGTCAATCATGACCTTTTGACTTCACATTTGAGGCTAAAACATTTCAAGTGCAGCAAAAGGAAATCCAAAAAAAATGGATTTTGGAAATCAGAACTGCCACGAGTAATTTTGTCTTGTGGAAGGATTCATTTTCTTGCTAACTTATTTGTTGAATATTTTCGAGCTATTCGTGGACATTATGAAAATCTTTCTTCCTTTTGCAATTTGGATGATTTAGAGTCGCCTCGCATCCGTTGTTGCCTATACTTTTTTTTTCTCTCTTTATTCCCTTTTACAAATGTCTTATAGATGTGTTTGGATTGAAGGAGAATGAAGGAAATGAAAAGAGGAAACTTGCCACTGCAAATTATGAAACTGTAACAACTGATTATGGTGATTTTTATGACCAATACTTTTTTCCATATTTTGGGACGGGAGGCTCAAATGGGAGGCAATTTACCTAATCTATTTTGTTATGTTTCAGAGGCAAAATAGACAGGAAGCAGACGGGAGGCTCCGACGGGAATGGTGGGTAGTGTTTCGATGGGAATAGAGAAGCGTTTTGTTCTTGGACGAAATGGAAAAGATGAGTAAACGCAGAAGGAAGATGAGTTCGCGCGCAAACAAGATATCGGGTGGCTTTTCACAGAGAGGAGGAAACTTAATAGCATGAACTTCTCCAGTATCATCCAGGACGATCTGGGATCGTCCTGGGACGATCAGTTGAGGATTTGCTCCAGAATTTGCCCAGAAGTTCCAGGTGTTTTTCTGGAAGCATCGTCCAGGCCGATCGAGACTTCGGCCAGGCCGATTGGCACTGTAGAAAATATCGGCCGGACAACAGCCCTGGGAGCTGTCCAGGACGATCAAGTTGGTCGGATCGTCCCGGGACGATGTGGCGATCGGCCGGGCCGATCTGAAGATTACTTAAGGAAATTCAGTCGTTTTGAAGAGAGAGAAAATCAAAAAAATAAAATATCTGATTCTGAGGAGAGAGAAAAGAAGAAAATTGAAAAAGTTGATTTCGGGAAGACGCGGAGTCGTTTTCGTTCGAAGAGACTGTTGAGGATATTGCTGTGCACGAGGTAAGGCACATTCTACCTTTCTCAATTTTCAGAACCGTCGTGTTTGGCGGTATTATCTGTCCGGAATTGATTTTTGTTCGTGATTTTCGTCTGTATCTTTTGATTGGTTCAGTTTTTACCGCGTAAGTTTCTGTATATTGTTGGCGTGCCGAGTGTGCACATTTTGGTTATTTTCTGAAGATTTTTGTCCGGGTATTTTTGATTCGACTATGTTTTTAGTCGACTGGATTTTTCTGTGAACTTGGAAATTCTCTGTGCAGTAGAATAAATGTTCTGAAATGTTGATATCTATATTCTGTGCGAATTTGGTGATTTTTGATTTTCAGGAAAATTGTGTAAATGCTGTATACTGCCGTTGTGCTGCCCGATTTTTGGGTAATTTCTGATTTGTCCGGAATTCTTCTGATTTGATATGCTATCTGTATATGCTATAAAAAGAGAGTTATAAGGGGCCTGGATCCTATGAGATTCAGTTAGTGAAATGGGAATTCTGAAATGAGCTCAATATACATTTTGATATATGTTCTGTTCCGGATCCGAGGAAAATTTGTTTAGGTGCTATATGCACTATTTATGTATTCTGATGCTATAAGTTCTGGTGCTGTAAGCACATTTGTTCTGGTGCCAGGGGCACATTTAGCTATTAATTACTCAGCTATTGTTCTGGTGCCGGGGGCACATTTAGCTATTAATTACTCAGTTATTGTTCTGGTGCCGGGGGCACATTTAGCTATTAATTAAATATCTGATATATGATATATGATTCTGATATGATTTTGTTCTGTTCCGATATGATCTGTACGATTCTGATCCTGTTGATTTGATATGTCTGATCTGTTCTGTTTCTGATTTGATACGACTTCTGTTTCCGTACAGTTCTGTTTGATTTGATATCTGTCCGATTCCGTTCTGATTTCTGTACGAATTTGTTTGTCTGATGTGTTGGTTTTGCGATTCTGAGGATTTTGATTGGAGGTTTGTTGCTTTGCTGAGCTGTTGAGCTCACCCTTGCTTTCTGGTGATTTTCAGGTTCTTGGAAAGGAAAGGAAGTCCAGGATTAGTTCAGAGTCTGATCAGTGTAGGTATTGTTTTGTACCTTTTGATTTTTGTACAGTCATGGCTTTTCTGTTCTATCTTTCTTTCTGTCTAAAAGCCATGTACTGTATTTATAGATGATTGTTTTGAGGAAATGAAATCAGATAGATGTTTTGTTCCGCTACATTAGATGTTTTTAGTAGCTCTGTGTTTGTTTGTCTGTTTGAATTAAATGATTTGGAAGATTCAGTTCCGAACCAAATTCTAAAGCTAGATCCTGGTTAGTGCTTCTCTCGTCGCGGCCCGGTGCGAACGGGATCCGTCTCGTTTCGGGTCGGGTCATGACAAGCTTTTTTTTTGGTATCAGAGCAATGGTTTTGGAATTTGGGAATTGTGTGAAACAGAGCTATAGGAAGTGATCAGTAAGTCTGTCTGGGGGGTAGTTTTGGTTTGTTCGGCTTTTTATTGTGTTGTTTTTGTGATAGTTTTCTGGATTTTCTGGATTTTTCTGTATGGATCAGGCAGACCCAGACATGACAGACGGGCAGAGTGCCGATCAGGCAGTACCAGTGGGGAGTACAGCCCCAGTGGTCGGTGCTGATACGCTTTCTCAGTTTGCTTCACTCGTTGCTCAGATGATGAGCAAGACTCAGAGTAGAGCTTCTACTGTCCGATCTGATGATCTTGACAGACATTTGCAGTTGTTTTTGAGGTTGAAACCTCCGAGATTTGAGGGCGCTGTTGAGCCCAGAGCTGCTGAGGAGTGGCTGAGGAGATTGGAGAAGACTTTTGACGGGATGCAGTGTCCGTCAGATAGGAAGGTTCCGTTGGCTATTTTTCTGTTAGACGGTGAGGCTGAGCACTGGTGGGAAGGCCAGCAGGCAGCTAGATTTCAGGGCAGACTGAACTCTTTGATTACCTGGGAAGAGTTCACTGAGGTGTTCCGAGACTGGTTTGTTCCTCCTTCTGCACGACAGCAGATGCAGGAGAATTTTCTGAGGCTTGTTCAGGGGAGCAAGACGGTGATGCAGTACGAGGCTGAGTTTACTGTATTAGCCAGGTACGCTCCGCAGCTGGTTAGCACTTCTACTGAGAGGTGTTACAGATTTCTGAGGGGATTGCGAGATACCTTGAGGCAGCTCCTGATACCGTTTCGGATCACCGACTTCGCTGAGCTTGTGGAGCGAGCTCTTCTGATAGAGAACGACCTGATGGCTACTCAGCAGCGGTGGACTGCGAGTAGGAAGAGATTTGGAGGTGAGGCATCTGACAGTGGTTCCTCTGGGAAGAGGATATTCGTTTCTGGTTCTGGATCTGGAGATTCCAGAAGGAGCGGAGGGTCGTCTGGTACTGTTACCAGTACGACGAGTTCTGGATCAGTCAGTACGGCACCTGTGTGCCAGAGTTGTGGACGACGACACTTGGGCCAGTGCTACAGGATGGCTGGTCTGTGCTTCCGATGTGGTCAGTCAGGACATCGGATTGCAGAGTGTCCACAGATGGGATTTGATCGGCGTTCTGAGATCAGATCAGAGGGCTTTGTTAGACCTGTCAGTTCAGCAGCAGGAAGACCGAGGACTGTTCCTCCACGCCCTGAGGGATTTGCTGGTAGAGGTGGTAGTTCTAGTTCTGCACCACGAAGACCACATACTATTCAGAGAGAGCAGAGTAGTTTTGTTGCTTCAGCCCCTGTTCCAGTTCAGCCCCGAGTTTACAGCTTGAGTCAGCAGGAGGCTCGAGATGCTCCCGATGTTGTGACAGGTACAATTCACATTTCTGATCAGCCCTGTCGTGTTTTGTTTGACTCTGGAGCGAGTCATTCTTTTCTGTCCGAGCACTGTTTTGAGATTTTGCATTTGGACTCGTTTTTGCTTCCAATTTCTTTGTCTGTGATTTTACCGGCTGAGAATCCTTTGATTGCTCGGCAGTTTTGTTTGTGTGAGATTGAGATTTCTGGCAAGAAGTGGAAATCAAGTTTAATTCGGTTGCCGATTTCATCGTATGATGTGATTCTGGGCATGGATTGGTTGAGTCAGTATGAAGCCCAGATAGATTGTCTGAAGAAGCAAGTGAGTTTGCTTATGGCTGGAGAGAGAGTTGTATTTCAGGGATTACGAGGTGTTCTCTCCAGTCTGGTTTCTGTGTTGGAAGTGAGCAGGATGTGGAAGAAGAGATGTCCAGTCTTTTTGGCTTCGGTGCGGGATCTGAACCTAGAGGTTGGTTCTGTTTCTGAGATCCCAGTGGTACGGGAGTTTGTTGATGTTTTTTCTGAGGAGTTGGTTAGTTTACCTCCGGATAGAGATGTGGAGTTCTCTATCGATGTTTTTCCGGGTACCGCTCCGATATCGAAAGCTCCGTACAGGATGGCACCGAAAGAACTTTCTGAGTTGAAAGTTCAGCTTCAGGAGTTGGTTGACAGAGGTTTTGTACGTCCTAGTGTTTCGCCCTGGGGAGCACCTGTTTTGTTTGTGAAGAAGAAGGACGGTACACTCCGTATGTGTATTGACTACAGAGATTTGAACAAGGTCACGATCAAGAACAAGTATCCTTTGCCTCGGATTGACGACTTGTTTGATCAGCTTTCCGGATCTTCGATATTTTCGAAGATTGATTTGAGATCCGGATACTATCAGGTGAAGGTAAAGGAAGTTGATGTGATGAAGACAGCTTTCAGTACTCGGTACGGGCACTACGAGTTTTTGGTTATGCCTTTTGGGGTAACCAATGCGCCTGCTATTTTCATGGATCTGATGAACTGAGTATTCAGGGAGTATTTGGATCAGTTTGTGATCGTCTTCATTGACGATATTCTGGTATATTCTGCATCTGAGGATGATCATGCCAGACATTTGAGGATTGTGTTGGAGACTTTGAGGAGGCATCAGCTGTATGCCAAATTCTCCAAGTGTGAATTCTGGTTGAAAAGCATTTCATTTCTGGGGCATGTGATTAGCGGAGTAGGCATTTCTGTAGATCCCCAGAAGATTCAGGCAGTTGCTGATTGGCCAAGGCCGACTACGATATTTGAGGTACGTAGTTTCTTGGGCATGGCTGGGTATTACAGGAAGTTTGTAAAAGGATTTTCACAGCTTTCGACTCCTCTGACGAGACTGACTCAGAAGTCAGTACCTTTTGTTTGGACACCAGAGTGTGAGATGAGTTTTCAGAGATTGAAGGATTGTCTGACTTCAGCTCCAGTACTAGCACTTCCGTCAAGTACGGAAGGTTTTCAGGTGTTCATTGATGCTTCACTGAAAGAACTGGGTTGTGTCCTGATGCAGCATGGTCAGGTAATTGCTTATGCTTCGAGACAGTTAAAGCCACATGAGAAGAATTACCCGACACATGATTTGGAGTTAGCTGTAGTAGTTTTTGCTTTGAAGATTTGGCGTCATTACCTGTATGACGTCAGATGTGAGATCTTTCAGATCATAAGAGCCTGAAGTATATTTTTACTCAGAAAAATTTGAATTTGAGACAGAGAAGATGGCTCGAGTTGATCAAGGACTATGATTTGACTATTCAGTATCAGCCTGGTAAGGCGAATGTGGTAGCGGACGCTCTGAGCAGGAAGTCTTCTAGATTATCAGGTATTCAGCTTACTTTTGATGACTTTCTGATTCGTGATTTGGAACGATTGCAGTTGAAGGTGATTTCCTCCAGTGGTTTGGAGTTGGCTCAAATGAGTATTCAGTCTTCCTTGTCTCCAAGGATTCAAGAAGCCCAGAAGTCAGATTCGGATTATTCGAAGTTGATTGCTCAGATTGGATCTGGTAAGACTCCTGAACTTCGAATTTCTGATTCTGGTGTTATTTTCTGTAAGAACATGTTATGGGTACCTACGTTTTGAGCTTTGAGGCAGGAGATTCTGTATGAATCTCATCATTCAGGCTACACTGTACATCCAGACAGTGGTAAGATGTATGTTGATATAAAACTTTTGTTCTGGTGGCATGGAATGAAAAAGGACGTAGTTGAGTTTGTGTCGAGATGCGAAGCCTGTCAATTGGTGAAGGCAGAGCATCAGCGACCAGGTGGACTGTTGCAGTCGTTGCCTATCCCTGAGTGGAAATGGGAGGAGGTAACAATGGACTTTGCGATGGGTTTTCCTCGATCTAGACAAGGGCACGACGTCATTTGGGTAGTTGTAGATCGATTGACGAAATCCGCTCATTTTCTTCCGATCAGACAGACGGATTCAATTGATCGCTTGGCACAGATTTATGTGAAGGAGATAGTCAGATTGCACGGTGTGCCTCGCGTGATCGTATCTGATCGAGATGGACGTTTTACTTCCAGACTTTGGAAAGGCATTCAGCAAGGTTTGGGTACGAAACTGCATTTCAGTACAGCCTTTCATCCTCAGACCGACGGACAGTCTGAGAGGACTATTCAGGTGCTGGAAGACCTGTTGAGGCTTTGTGTTCTGGATTTTGGCGGAAGCTGGGAAGATCATATCCCGCTGATTGAGTTTGCCTATAACAACAGTTTTCAGTCCAGTATCGGTACGGCACCGTACGAGGCTCTGTATGGCAGGAAGTGCCGTACTCCTTTGACTCTGACGGAGGTTGGAGATAGATAGGCTTTGGAGGCCACTTTTGCTGATGAAACTGATCAGAAGATCAATTTGATAAGAGAGAGATTGAAAGCTGCTCAAGATCGACAGCAGAAGTATTACAATCAGAAGCACAGGTTTGTTGAGTTTCAGATTGGTGACTTTGTGTATGTCAAAGTCAGCCCGATGAAAGGTGTGAGCAGATTTGGTCAGGTGAGCAAGCTTAGTCCAAGGTATGTTGGTCCTTTTGAAATTTTGGAAAGGATTGGAAAAGCTGCTTACAGATTATTGCTTTCGGATTCTATGTCTGATGTGCATAACGTGTTTCACGTATCCACTCTGAAGAAGTGGGTATCCGACTCTGGGAAGAAGGTATATGCTGATGAGGTTGAGATTCAGGAGAATCTGGCGTACAAGGAAGAGCCAGAGTTGATTTTGGCGTACGACGTCCGAAAGTTAAGAAATAAACAGATTCCGATGGTTAAAGTCCAGTGGAAGCACCGGACTGCACGGGAAGCGACTTGGGAGAAGGAGTCTGACATGAGACAGTCGTATCCGTACTTATTTTGACTGAGTTTGGATTGGATAATGTCGAGGACGACATTTTTCTGAGTTGGGGAGATTGTAACATCTGGGATCGTCCTGGGACGATCAGTTGAGGATTTGCTCCAGAATTTGCCCAGAAGTGTTCTAGGTGTTTTTCTGGAAGCATCGTCCAGGCCGATCGAGACTTCGGCTAGGCCGATTGGCACTGTAGAAAATATCGGCCGGACAACAGCCCTGGGAGCTGTCCAGGACGATCAAGTTGGTCGGATCGTCCCGGGATGATGTGGCGATCGGCCGGGCCGATCTGAAGATTACTTAAGGAAATTCAGTCGTTTTGAAGAGAGAGAAAATCAAAAAAATAAAATATCTGATTCTGAGGAGAGAGAAAAAGAAGAAAATTGGAAAAGTTGATTTCGGGAAGACGCGGAGTCGTTTTCGTTCGAAGAGACTGTTGAGGATATTGCTGTGCACGAGGTAAGGCACATTCCACCTTTCTCAATTTTTAGAACCGACGTGTTTAGCGGTATTATCTGTCCGGAATTGATTTTTGTTCGTGATTTTCGTCCGTATCTTTTGATTGGTTCAGTTTTTACCGCGTAAGTTTCTGTATATTGTTGGCGTGCCGAGTGTGCACATTTTGGTTATTTTCTGAAGATTTTTGTCCGGGTATTTTTTATTCGACTGTGTTTTTAGTCGACTGGATTTTTCTGTGAACTTGGAAATTCTCTGTGCAGTAGAATAAATATTCTGAAATGTTGATATCTATATTCTGTGCGAATTTGGTGAATTTTGATTTTCAGGAAAATTGTGTAAATTCTGTATACTGCCGTTGTGCTGTCCGATTTTTGGGTAATTTCTGATTTGTCGGAATTCTTCTGATTTGATATGCTATCTGTATATGCTATAAAAAGGGAGTTATAAGGGGCCTGGATCCTATGAGATTCAGTTAGTGAAATGAGAATTCTGAAATGAGCTCAATATACATTTTGATATCTGTTCTATTCCGGATCCGAGGAAAATTTGTTTAGGTGCTATATGCACTATTTATGTATTCTGATGCTATAAGTTCTGGTGCTGTAAGCACATTTGTTCTGGTGCCGGGGGCACATTTAGCTATTAATTACTCAGCTATTGTTCTGGTGCCGGGGGCACATTTAGCTATTAATTACTCAGCTATTGTTCTGATGCCGGGGGCACATTTAGCTATTAATTAAATATCTGATATCTTATATATGATTCTGATATGATTTTGTTCTGTTCCGATATGATCTGTATGATTCTGATCCTATTGATTTGATATGTCTGGTCTGTTCTGTTTCTGATTTGATACGACTTCTGTTTCCGTACAGTTCCGTTTGATTTGATATCTGTCCGATTCCGTTCTGATTTCTGTACGGATTTGTTTGTCTGATGTGTTGGTTTTGCGATTCTGAGGATTTTGATTGGAGATTTGTTGCTTTGCTGAGCTGTTGAGCTCACCCTTGCTTTCTGGTGGTTTTCAGGTTCTGGGAAAGGGAAGGAAGTCCAGGATTAGTTCAGAGTCTGATCAGTGTAGGTATTGTTTTGTACCTTTTGATTTTTGTACAGTCATGGCTTTTCTGTTCTGTCTTTCTTTCTGTCTAAAAGTCAAGTACTGTATTTGTATATGATTGTTTTGAGGAAATGAAATCAGATAGATGTTTTGTTCCGCTGCATTAGATGTTTTTAGTAGCTCTGTGTTTGTTTGTCTGTTTGAATTAAATGATTTGGAAGATTCAGTTCCGAACCAAATTCCAAAGCTAGATCCTGGTTAGTGCTTCTCTCGTCGCGGCCCGGTGCGAACGGGATCCGTCTCGTTTCAGGTCGGGTCGTGACAGAAACAGAGTGGTATTTTAGAAAGGTAAAGAGCTTTTTAGTTGTATGTGTGTAAATATATAAGTTTAGGTGTTAGATGAGTAAATATTATAGTTTTAAGTGTTATGTATGAATATTTTTTTTAGTAGAAAGCTAATATAAAAAATAGTAGAAAAACTATCCTGAGTTTCATTTGGGACGACTTTATAAAATTATTATAGAGAAATTAAATTTTTCTATTAAAACAAAATTTTTTTAGAAGTAGCTATAAAGCATTGGCCAAACAGAAATTGTGATTGTGATTTGAAAAATAAAATAATAAAAAGATTATCTCAAACCAAACATAAATATAATCAACCCGAGATCTCATATTGACAACTCAACTATTATAACAACACAACCTAGTAAAATGATTACAAAAGGATTACAAAAAAAATTATAGTTGGTAACTAACTTCTTCAATACAATTTACTCTCTTTGGTCTATAAAATAAAGTAATAAATTTTGCCTAGTAAAAAAAAAAAAAAAAAAAAAAAAAAAAAGCTCACAGCAGAGCCATGAACAATATAAAACAACTTTGTAAACAACACCAGTTTCAGTTGAATTCCATCACATAGGAGGGAAAGTGTCACTTGCGACAGGACTACACTTTTGTGTTGGAGCTCAGCGGTGGAAAATCATCTTCAGTTAGTTGCATAGGTCTCTACAGAGGAAGCGATTGTAGAACTTTTTGCGCTTGCTAAGCTTTTTTAACATGTTGAACTTTTTGTGAAGGCTGAGCATTTTTAGGTGGCTGATCTTTCTAATCTTGCTGGAGTGAAAGAATGCTGGGATGTTATTGTCCTCATAATGACAATGGGCGAAGATTTTGCAGGTCAGGATCAGGAATGAAATCATATGGGGTCTTCGAGTCATCCATCTTCCTAAACGTAATTGAAATCCTGTTCAGAAATTAAATGGTTCTCAGTAAAAATAAACTCAATCGCAAATGCAAATTATGAGCTCAATCCAAGCATATTTACCTTCGCGTAGGTACAACAGGAACACAATGCTTAGCAACATTAGCACTATTTCCATTCAAAACAAGCACGGACCTGTATGTCATAACAATAATTGAGATTTATGTTGCAAAACTTGATTTAATATTTGTTAAATTTTGTGTTAATTCTTCATGTATACTTGGAATATGATGCAGGTTATTCAAGTTTAGAAGTTGGTGTAAATACCCTAAAGGCAAAGGAATAGAGTCAGAGCCTGAGAAATCTCCCGGTCCATTTATCTTCAACTCCCTTCCAAAAACGATGTTGCATTCACTCAAGAAAGAGACCGTGCAAAATGGCCGAACAAAGTCATGGTGATCAATGTGAGGAGGAATGCAGTCATCCCTATCATAAATGTTGACAATGCAGCTGTTAGGGATGCATGATGGTGGGAGAACATGCCAAGAAACCATTCTCTTGATCATTTCTTTCAATAATGGTGGGATAGGATCGACTTCCTCGTCGCGGATTATGCCAGGGGGATTCCCATTCCTATCCTGCAATTTGAATTGTAATTAGTACATCAATAGATTAAGGTTTCGTTTGAGACGACTTTCTTGCTGCTTTTTAAAGTATCTTTTTTAGTATTAAAATTTAGTTACTGTTCTAAAAACTTGATTTAAAAAGCAGTAAGAAATCCGTCCCAAATGAATCCTAAGACACCATCTAGATAAGGAAGAAATAGATAGAGTGATACCACAGCATAATTGTAACAACAGCCAAACTGTATAGTGACACGTCCATTGCCTCGCATCCACTTTCTAGGCTTTAAATACGTGCGCTCTACAAATATAAATAAATTCCAAAGATCAAGTATCAAATAGGCATAGGGAGCAATATTTAGAAGCAGCTTACGTACATATGAAATCATAAAGAAAATCAATTTGGTGAACTTTAACCTTTAACCTCATTTTGTAGTATGGGAAAGTTAGAAGATTAGGAGGCGGGGATTAATGGGCAAATGCTTTTTTTTTGCCTATTTTACATAAAAGAGGTAAACCAATGCTTTTTTTTTATTATATAATTTATATTTTTCTGATAACAAGTCTAATTAATAAAAAAAAGATTTTTAAAACTTGGATGAAAAAAGTTGATGATTTTTTTAACATTCATAATTGTGCCCCACAAAAAAAAAAAAAAACCGCTCCTCTATGGACTAAAGATTAGCAAAATCAATAGAAATATAATTAGAATCAAGCAATTTTATCTGAATTCTGAAAATTGCAGAAAAAACTTAGAACACGATAAGAATACCTCTAAGCTTCCCTTTACGCCCATTTTCCTGGAAATCATAGATGCAATCGACGATCCTCTGCTGCTCGGCGGCGGAGAATACGCCAGTGTGGAGTTCTAGACCGTCCAGGATGTTGATCATTCGTCCTTTTACCCTCTCCCAACGCTTGAAGTCCTTCTTCCTCACGTTAGCAAACCGGTTTGCCTCATCCTCTTCATCCAGCAAAATCCCTCCGCCTCTGCCGCTGCCTCCGGCAGGGCCACAGAGAGAAAGCGATTTCAGTTCTTCGGAGATTTTGTCGTCGACGGATCGGCCAGTGGTCATCGCTTCCTCCTTTCCTAACTTCTCACTTCTCTTCTAATTTCTGGATTTTTGCTCTTCTTAACAGTTTCAATCTATTTATAAGCGTGGATTTTTTAGATTTTGGATCAGGTAAATTTATACAAAAAAAAAAAAAAAAAAAAAAGAATGAATAAATTTGGCAATTTCTAAAAGTAAGTTGAGATTGTCCGGCGAGAGAGAACGGTCATGCATGTGGTCATACGTCCTAAATTTAATCTGAGTGGCACAGATTTATGAAATTAATTAATTACCCCGTTTTAGTAATAAATCTAAAAAATATATGTGTGGCTCAAATTTACAGTAACAGTTGAGCCAAAAAAATTTTCCCATAATATTTTTCATCTTTATTATTTCAACAATTTAGTGAAAATAAAAATAAATATTAGAAAAATATTTATTAATTTTTTAAAAAAAATTAATATAATATAAATTCCTCATATTTTTTTGCCCAAAATCCGAGAGCTCAATGCAGGGGATCCACCACCCCTGGCGCCGCAGTACTCGCAGAGTAATTTCTAATTTTGGAATTTTCACTTCTCTAAAGAAAACCCTTGTTAAATTAAGCCCCAATACCTTTTAAAACTTATTATTACACATTACATCAAATATCAACAAGTATTTAACATGGCAACTTGAACTACCTGAGTTTCTAAAGACGGGCTGACATTACACTTGGTTGTTGGTTATTTGGCATTGGATGATAATTATGAAGTGGAGGAATATATTTCAAGATTTTGGAGCATGTATTTAAGAGGAGTAACAAGTTACTTAAATAAAATATAAATATAGCTAAGTCTCCAAAGACAAACAAACCATTTGAAGCCTCCATGCAGTAAGTAAATAAAGAACACTTCTCCACAAAAATATTTCTTTTGTAAGTAAAAATAAAAAAAAATAATCATCTCGTATGTATGAGCGTTACAAGACAATTATGCAAACACTTTTTGAGAAAAAGTAGAGGAAAAAAGGGAGTAGAATGACATTTGTTGCGTCCAGGAGTAATATTCACAGCGGTAGAGATATAAAGTTTAACGTCATAACGTTGTGCAAAAATCCAGCATGCAATCAGATAAGAGAGTGTGTAGCATTCATAGGAGACACCAATATTTTTATGCGGAAAACCCCTAAAATGAGGGAAAAACCACGGGGCCTAGCCCAGTTTGAACGAATCCACTAGTATAGTAGTCTATTACAAATGAGGTCCTTCCTTGGGGGAATGCCTGGGCTTGATGTACATTATATGAAGTATATTACATGTTGGAAATACAAAAAGTCACTGTTGATGTGCTCGTTTGGTTGGGAGGACTATAGTCAAGTGACAGAGGTCAAAAGATCTGTAGTCGGCGGGCGACTGAGGTCATAAAGACCGTTGTCTGGCGACGGAGGTCAGAAAGACTGTAGTCTATGGACGACGTAAGTTAGGAGGACCGTAGTCGGTTGGCGACGGAGATTGGAAGGACTGTAGTCGGTAGATGACGTAAGTTAGAAGGACCGTAGTTGGCGGGTGACGGAGGTCGGAAAGACTGTAGTCGGCGGACGACGTAAGTCAGAAGGACTGTAGTCGACGGGCGACGGATGTCGGAAAGACTGTAGGCGGCGGGCGACGTAAGTCAGGAGGACCGTAGTCGGCTGGCGACGAAGGTCAGAAGAACTCTTTTCTGACGATGAAGGTTAGAAGGACGGCATCAGGTAGAAGCCCAACAATGAAAAGAAATCCATCTTCGGATAAAAGTTCAGCGAAAGTCCGATAACCGGTAGAAGTCCGACGTCGGGTAGAAACTTGGCGATGAGTGAAGGTCCGACGTTAGGTAGAAGTCCGACGTCTGTTTGTGATGAAGGAGAACTCCGGTATCCCTTGGGTGGAGTTTCAATGTCAGGGAGAAACTCTGTCGTTACTTGGGCAGAATTTCAGCATCCCGTGGAAGTATGGCAGAATTCTAGCATCCCGTGGAAGTCGGGCAGAATTCCGACGTCATTTGGAGTTCGGGCGGAACTCCGGAGGTGGTTGAGGAGAAGTTTCTTCCCTCATATTCTTATGTTCTCCACTTCTTCTTCCTTTCTTCTTTCTTGGCTCTTCCTTCCCTCTCATGAGAAATGAGGGGTCTATTTATAGATTTTCTGGAGTGGCATAGCTTGTAAATAGGTGTGAGATCAGAGGCAAATAGAGAGTGGTCGAACGGACGGTTGATATTGAATCCTTTGATTAAGCACCGTTCGTCAGACATTTGAAGGTTTCCAACTTGATTGTTGCCTTGAGATTCGTGCCTGATCAATATAATTTTTGCAAGATATATCAACATTAATTAGGAAGCAAGAGTCCCAAAACCAGCAATTTTTAATACTTCGTCCATATCAAATCATGTCATAGCTAACTATACAAATATCTAGATAATAAATAAATAAAATTTATTTTTAAAATATTCTAAATTATATGCTCTTTATAATGTTCTTGATCGAGCTCTTTACATTGGACATTTTCTTTAATCTGATCTATATTATTAGTTCTTGTAATTGAGCTTAAATCCTTGTATGATTATTTTCATTCGCATGATGTTGTACATTCTGGGAAAATTTTATGCAAGCATGAAAAAAAGGGCTTTGTAGAGTTTGACCTCTTTTTGCAGTATAAGAAAGCTTGTGAGTAGATATGACAAAGACTGAATGGTTTTTACTGAACATGTTAACATGATCATATACTTATACAAACATGTTTTTTAATAATTTGAAAATACAATGAAGCATTAAGATTTGATTTCAGTAATAAAAATAGTTTATTTATTTATTTTCTTTAAAAAAGGGTTATTTATATTGTAATGTAATGCATTGAGTGTGATTATGAAATCAAGTTGACAAAAAGCAGCTCTCATGACTATAAAAGACCAATGCTTCGTTTGAGACGGTTTTTTTATTGTTTTATAAAGAAGATTTTTAGTTTAGAAATTAAAATTTTTATATTAGAAAGATACTTTCAGAAGCAAAAAGAAAATCATCTCAAACGAAGCTTAAAACTTCGTTAGTGACAACTTTATATTTTTCCTGATGGCGCACGCAATAATCTCTCATCTTTGATTTCCAATATACATCATTGTAGCTCAACACCATCCACCGACCTCAAAATAATAGAATAAGACTTCATTTGGGAATCGCATTTGGCCACTATTTTGTTGTCCTTTAGATATATTTTTAAAATAAAGTTGATGTAGCAAACAATAGGAAAACTATCCCAAGTAGACCTATCAATATTAGACCCAACTCGAAAATTTTGGGTTTGGGTTGACCCGAACCCGAAGCAGGTCGGATTTGGGTCTAGAAAACCGACCCGTTTGTAAAACCAGTCGGGTTCGGGTTGCCTTGAAACCTGGGAATGACCCAGAAAACCCGTCTGCCCCGGCTGCCCACTGCCCCACACCCCTAATCCCAAGACTTCATTTGGGATGATTTTCTTGTTGGTTTAAAACTGCTTTAGAGAAAATAACTTTTTGAAATTGTTTTAAAAAAACCTCTTAGAATTATTTTTTTAGAAGTAGCTAAAAAACATCGGCCAACATAAATTGTGATTGAGATTTGAAAAAAATTAATAAAAAAAAAGTTATCCAAAACCAAACATAAATATAATCGACCCAAACATAAAATGATTACTAATGGATTACAAAAAAAATTATAGTTGGTAACTAACTTCTTCAATACAATTTACTCTCTTTGACCTATAAAATAGAGTAATAAACTTTTTCCTAGTAATATATATATAAATGCTCACAACAGAGCCATAAACTGTGGAAAACAGCTTCGTAAACAACCCCAGCTTCAGTTGAATCTCATCACATCGGAGGAAAAGTGTCACTTGCGACGGAGTTGTAGTGTTGTGTTGGAGCTCAACGGTAGAAAATCATCTTCACTTAGTTGAATAGGTCTTTGTACAACAAGCCATTGTAGAACTTTTTGTGCTTGCTGAGCTTTTTGAGCTTGTTGGACTTTTTGTGAATGCTGAGCATTTTTAGGTGGTTCATCCTGCTGATCTTGTTGGAGTGGAAGAATGTTGGGATGGTTTTGTCCTCGTAGTGACAATGGGCGAAGATTTTGTAAGTCAGGATCAGGAATGAAATCATATGGGATCTTCGAGTCATCCATCTTCCTAAATGTAATCGAAATCCTGTTCAGAATTTAAATGGTTGTCAGCAAAAATAAACTCAATTGTAAATGCAAACTATGAGCTCAATCCCAACATATTCACCTTCGTGTAGGTACAACAGGAACACAATGCTTAGCAACATCAGCACTATTTCCATTCAAAATAAGTACAGACCTGTATGTCATAACAATAATTCAAATTTATGTTGCAAAACTTGATTTAATACTTGTTGAAATTTGTTTTATTTCTTCATGTATACTTGACAGGTTATTCAAGTTTAGAAGTTGGTGTAAATACCCTAAAGGCAAAGGAATGGTGGCAGAGCCTGAGAAATCTCCCGGTCCATTTGTCTTGAACTGCGTTCCAAAAACGATATTGCATTCACTCAAGAACGAGACAGTGCAAAATGGACGAACAAAATCATGGTGATCAATGTGAGGAGAAATGCAGACATCCTTGTCATAAATGTTGACAATGCAGCTGTTGGGGATGCATGATGATGGGAGAACATGCCAAGCAACCATTCTCTTGATCATTTGTTTCAATAATGGTGGGATAGGATCGACTACCTCATCACGGATTATGCCAGGGGGATTCCCATTCCTGTCCTGCAATTTGAAATGGTAATTAGTGCATCAACAGATTAAAGTTTTGTTTGGTTCAACTTTCTTGCTGCTTCTTAAAACAGTTTTCTAGCACAACAAATTTAATTTTTTTACTAAAAAACTGCTTTAAGAAGCAGTAAGAAAGCCGCCCCAAATGAAGCCTAAGAGACCAACAAGATAAGGAAGAAACAGATAGAGTGATACCAATGCATAATTGTAACAACAACCAAATTGTATCGTGACACGTCCTTTACCTCGCATCCACTTTCTAGGCTCTAAATATGTGCGCTCTGCAAATATAAGTAAATTCTAAAGATCAACTCATCAAATAGGCATAGGGATCAATATTTAGAAGCAAATTACAGATGAAATCATAAAGAAAAGCAATTTGGTGAACTTTAACCTCATATTGTAGTATGGAAAAGCTAGAAGATTAGGAGGTTGGGATTAACGGGCAAAAGGCTTTTTTTGGCCATTTTACATAAAGAGGTAAACCGTAAACCAATGCATTTTTTTATTATTATATAATATATATTTTTCTTATAACAAGTCTAATAAAAAAAGATTTTTAAAACCTGAATGAAAAAAAATTGATGATATTTTTAGCAATCATAATTGAGCCACAAAAAAAAAATACCGCTCCGCCACTGAATATAAATGTATTCTGTCCCGATGGACTAAATAATAACTATAGAAAAAAACTTAGAACGCGATAAGAATACCTCTAAGCTTCCCCTTACGCCCCTTTTCCTGGAAATCATAGACGCAATCGACGATCCTCCGCTGCTCGGCGGCGGAGAATACGCCGGTGTGGAGTTCTAGACCGTCCAGGATGTTCATCATTCGTCCTTTCACCCTCTCGCAGAGCTTGAAGTCCTTCTTCCTCACGTTAGCAAACCGGATTGCCTCATCCTCCTCATCCAGCAAAATCCCTCCGCCTCTGCCGCTGCCTCCGGCGGGGCCACGGAGAGAAAGCGATTTAAGTTCTTCGGAGATTTTGTCGTCGACGGATCGGCCGGTGGTCATCGCTTCCTCCTTTCCTAACTGCTCGCTTCTCTTCTAATTTCTGGATTTTTGCTCTTCTTCACAGTTTCAATTTATTATAAGCCCGTGGATTTTTTAGATTTTGGATTGGGTAAATTTATACATTAGAGAATGAATAAATTTGGAAATTTATTAAAGTAAGTTGAGATTGTCCAGCGAGAGAGAACAGAACGGTCATGCATGTGGTCTAACGTCCGAATTTTAATCTGAATGCCACAAATTTTTGAAATTACGAAATTACCCTTTTTAAAAATTATGAGTGGTAAATCTAAAACTAAAAATGTGTGGCTCAAATTTACAGTAACATTTCAGCCATAAAATGTTTCCCATAATATTTTTCATTTTTATTATTTCAACAATTTAGTGAAAAATAAAAATAAATATTCAATACTAATTTTAAAGCAAATTTAACAATTTTCACGTCCATTACTATATAATTTATTTAAGAAAGTTTTTTAGAGTTTATAGAAGTGTAGTAACAAAAATGTCAAGATTAGTCTAATATGTGCTTATTTGATAAATCACTTTAGTGAGACAACCATATTTGATTGTTTAAAATAATTTTATATATTGATGTAATGCTCTGGGATTTAATTGAAGGATTTGACTTACTTAAATCTATATTTAAATAAATTATCAACTAATTATAGACAACCATAGCTACTAAAATTTTTCATATTATAAAATTGGTATAATCAACTTTTATCTCATCAAAATATAATTATAATAATCAAGATCATTAGATTTCTTACAACTAACTATTAGATTACAAAATCATACCTGAGGAATTTTGTAATGGAGGTATTATGAAACATTTAATAAGTTATCTAATGTGATCAAAGATAATTAACAACTAAAACTAAAGATTAACAAGCATAATAACAACTCAAAAGGCTATGCAATCATGAGACTTTATTTACTTGGTTTCGTTTGAGGCGATTTTCTTATTATTTTTAAATCAGCTTTTTAAGTACATAAATGTATAATTCAAAAAAACATTTATGCTAAAAAAATATTTTAAAAATAGTAAAAAAATAATCCTAAACAAAATCTTAATCTCCCCATGTGAAAGCCTTCCAAATAGAGTCATTAGTAAAAAATTTTATTTCCCTGGCTTGTTTAAGTTTTGTCATTCAAGCATGCTCGTCCAAAGCTGGAAAGACGTTTCTGACAGCAATTATTAACTCCAAAATTCCTATAGAACAAATGAACAATGGGATTCCTACTTCTCAAGGAAAGCTAAATTTTCCCTTTTATTCCCTATCTCTTATGCTCCCAATATATATACATCACTGTAGGCCAAACTCCATCCACTGACTTCAAATTCCAATAAAATTTAGGTATTTTTACGTATATAACACTTAAAACTATTATAAATACATATTTAACACTCAAACTTTTATATTTACTAATATACCACTTAAAATTCATTTTTTCATATATTTTAACACTCCGTTTGAGACCCGTCAAAAATCCCGTCTAAAGCGCCTTCTCCGTCGCGTCAGTTTAGATCTAAGCAGCATTCCGAAGCTTCGAAAAACAAAAGCTTTCAATTCCTTCAGCTCGAGCTCTTCTTTCCTTTTTTAGGATTTCTTCTGTTTTCTTCTTCCGTAATCGTCAATCATGACCTTTTAACTTCCCATTTGAGACTAAAACATTACAACTGGAGCAAAAAGAAATCTCAAAATACGGATTTTGGAAATCAGAATTGCCACGAGTAATTTTTTCTTTTGCAAGGATTCTTTTTCTTGCTAACTTATTTGTTGAATATTTTCGAGCTATCTGTGGACATTATGGAAATCTTTCTTCCATTTGCAATTTGGATGTTTTAGAATCGCCTTGCATCCGTTGTTGCCTATACTTTTTTTATCTCCCTTTATTCCCTTTTACAAATAAATGTCTTATATATGTGTTTGGATTGAAGGAGAATGAAGGAAATGAAAAGAGGAAACTTGCCACAGCAAATTTTGAAACTGTAACAATTGATTTTGGTGATTTTTATGACCAACACTTTTTTCCATATTTTGGGACGGGAGGCTCAAATGGGAGGCAGTTTACCAAATCATTTTTGTTATGTTTCAGAGGCAGAACATACAGGAAGTTAGACGACGGGAATGGTGGGCAGTGTTTCGATGGGAATAGAGAAGCGTTTTGTTCTTGGATGAAATGGAGAAGATGAGTAAACGCAGAAGGAAGATGTGTTCGCGCGCAAATAGGATATCGGGCGGCTTTTCACGGAGAGGAGAAAACAGAGTGGTATTTTAGAAAGGTAAAGAGCTTTTTAGTGGTATGTGTGTAAATATATAAGTTTAGGTGTTAGATGAGTAAATATTATAGTTTTAAGTGTTATGTATGAATATTTTTTTAATAGAAAGCTTATATAAAAAATAGTAGAAAAACTATCCTAAGTTTCATTTGGGACGACTTTATAAAATTATTATAGAGAAATTAACTTTTTGAAGTTGTTGTAAAAACCACTTAGAACAATTTTTTTTAGAAGTAGCTAAAAAGCATTGGCCAAACAGAAATTGTGATTGTGATTTGAAAAATAAAATAATAAAAAGATTGTCCCAAACCAAACATAAGTATAATCAACCCGAGATCTCATATTGACAACTCAACTATTATAACAACACCACCTAGTAAAATGATTACAAAAAAAATTATATTTGATAACTAACTTCTTCAATACAATTTACTCTCTTTGACCTATAAAATAGAGTAATAAACTTTTGCCTAGTAAAACATTTTACAAAAAAAAGAGAAAAAGCTCACAGCAGAGCCATGAACAGTAGAAAACAACTTTGTAAACAACCCCGGTTTCAGTTGAATCCCATCACATAGGAGGGAAAGTGTCACTTGCGACGGGACTGCACTGTTGTGTTATAGCTCAGCGATGGAAAATCATCTTCAGTTAGTTGCATAGGTCTCTACAGATCAAGCAATTGTAGAACTTTTTGCACTTGCTGAGCTTTTTTAACTTGTTGAACTTTTTGTGAAGGCTGAGCATTTTTAGGTGGTTGATCTTTCTGATCTTTCTGGAGTGGAAGAATGATGGGATGTTATTGTCCTCATAATGATAATGGGCGAAGATTTTGCAGGTCAGGATCAGGAATGAAATCATATGGGGTCTTCGAGTCATCCATCTTCCTAAACGTAATTGAAATCCTGTTCAGAAATTAAATGGATGTCAGTAAAAATAAACTCAATCGCAAATGCAAATTATGAGCTCAATCCAAGCATATTTACCTTCGCGTAGGTACAACAGGAACACAATGCTTAGCAACATTAGCACTATTTCCATTCAAAACAAGCACAGACCTGTATGTCATAACAATAATTGAGATTTATGTTGCAAAACTTGATTTAATATTTGTTAAATTTTGTGTTAATTCTTCATGTATACTTGGAATATGATGCAGGTTATTCAAGTTTAGAGGTTGGTGTAAATACCCTAAAGGCAAAGGAATAGAGTCAGAGCCTGAGAAATCTCCCGGTCCATTTATCTTCAACTCCCTTCCAAAAACGATGTTGCATTCACTCAAGAAAGAGACCGTGCAAAATGGCCGAACAAAGTCATGGTGATCAATGTGAGGAGGAATGCAGTCATCCCTATCATAAATGTTGACAATGCAGCTGTTAGGGATGCATGATGGTGGGAGAACATGCCAAGAAACCATTCTCTTGATCATTTCTTTCAATAATGGTGGGATAGGATCGACTTCCTCGTCGCGGATTATGCCAGGGGGATTCCCATTCCTATCCTGCAATTTGAATTGGTAATTAGTACATCAATAGATTAAGGTTTCATTTGAGACGACTTTCTTGCTGCTTCTTAAAGTAACTTTTTAGTATTAAAATTTAGTCATTGTTCCATAAACTTGATTTAAGAAGCAGTAAGAAATCCGTCCCAAATGAATCCTAAGACACCAACAAGATAAGGAAGAAATAGATAGAGTGATACCACAGCATAATTGTAACAACAGCCAAACTGTATTGTGACACGTCCATTGCCTCGCATCCACTTTCTAGGCTTTAAATACGTGCGCTCTACAAATATAAATAAATTCCAAAGATCAAGTATCAAATAGGCATAGGGAGCAATATTTAGAAGCAGCTTACGTACATATGAAATCATAAAGAAAATCAATTTGGTGAACTTTAACCTTTAACCTCATTTTGTAGTATGGGAAAGTTAGAAGATTAGGAGGCGGGGATTAATGGGCAAATGCTTTTTTTTTTTTTTTTGGCTATTTTACATAAAAGAGGTAAACCAATGCTTTTTTTTATTATATAATTTATATTTTTCTGATAACAAGTCTAATTAATAAAAAAAGATTTTTAAAACTTGGATGAAAAAAGTTGATGATTTTTTAACATTCATAATTGTGCCCCACAAAAAAAAAAAAAAAAACTGCTCCTCTATGGACTAAAGATTAGCAAAATCAATAGAGATATAATTAGAATCAAGCAATTTTATCTGAATTCTGAAAATTGCAGAAAAAACTTAGAACACGATAAGAATACCTCTAAGCTTCCCTTTACGCCCCTTTTCCTGGAAATCATAGATGCAATCGACGATCCTCTGCTGCTCGGCGGCGGAGAATACGCCGGTGG